>JXCR01078782.1:345223-416627 GCA_002079205.1 Phalaenopsis hybrid cultivar
ATATATATATATAGATATAGATATATAAGTTTTGAAAACATATGAAATCAAACTGAAATCACCCCCATATACAGAGCCAGAGCACTACACTCCATATTTTCACAATTTAAATGAAAGAGCACTATACCTCAAACTCTGTATCTATCCCGAAAGATAAACACATGACTTGAGGGTGAGACTCAATCAAATAAACTAAGAAATAAATGACGTCTGTTTGGTCTGCGAAATCATTTTTTTTTGACAAGTTCCCTAATTTAATACAAAGGATTAAATAGGGTTTATATTAAGCTGGGTTTAAAAAAGCTTCCAATAAGGGAAAGCTTCTTTTGTTAATTACATCTTAGATAATCAAAGTCACTTAAGAAAACTCTAGATAAAAATCATGGAATATTATCTTTAAGAAGTTCAGAAGGATAAGACTTTTTCAATGAGATCAAACAAAGAGGTGTGAAAGGGGAATGACTCAAATTTAGAACATTTATTATAAAATTTAAAGGAGGAATAACTAGAGGATGTCACAGACTAAGAGGAGAACCTCAGTGACTTCCCAAGCTACCCTATGGTTTGGCTTCAATTTTGAGGAGAAATTATTTAAATGTTTCATCCTGTAAATTTTTTTTGTTTAGGGCATACATTCATGTGAAATGATCACACAAAAAGCCTGGAAGATGTGAGGATTTAGGTTATGGCAAACGACAACCTCGAAATCCTAAGATGAGTTATGACTTAATTGTCTAGCAAAGCTATACAAAGGCCTAAAGATGAGTTAAGGATTTATGTTGCATAAGAAAACATCCTCGAAATCCTATGACTTGTTATTTAACTTTAAGGAAAGATATGTTGTTGTAGATCCTCTTGCTGTTGAAGATGGTCGTGTTGCCCAAAATGCTAGCTCTAAGCTCCTCATCATGACAAGTTTAAGTTTTCTAATGTGTCTGGTTATGATGTCAAATCAGATGTCCTTATGGTTATAGTTCTTTAAATATTATGGCGCTTATTAAAGTTAATTAGAGCGACACCGGTTAGGATTCTGCGGTTCCCTCATTCCGGTACTAATATTTTCTTTTAGATTCTCTTAGTCAAATGAATTTACTAAACTCAGCTCATTGAATTCCATACTTTCATTTAGATCGTGGGAAATCTCATTAGCAACCATAGATTACCTCCTCCGATGGATTCCTGATCAACCAATAGAGACATCATTATTTAGTTGCAATTCTTGTTTTGTGATGTTTGTGATTAAATTTTGTGTTGTCTTATATTCTTAATGTTATGGCAGGGAATTTTATCTTGGTTGGTTTTAAATTTGGTTTTGGTTTTACGACTATCTTAGCAGTTTTAGCTTTCATGCAGGGTGACATCGTTGTTTGGCATGTAAGCTAAAAACAAGAAGTACAGAAATGTAAATGCATTAATTTAAAAGCGTACATGCCGATTCTTCTTGCTTCACCACCTAAAAGATCAGTACTTGCAAGACATTTATATAATTTTGCTGGGAATTTGAATTGTAAGAATAGATGAAGGTTTAGCTACCAAACCCCAAGTTATGATTTTATTGAGTCTTAGAAGATCCCAGTGGATGATTTTAGAACAAAAGTATGATAAGTTCAATTTGCCCTTCAGAATATCCAATAGATTTCAAAGTGGCCGGGGCATGACTCTAGAACACTCTGAAGAACTCTTGAAATATTTTGAGTTCATTTTCGGACTTATCATATTGTTTCATTAATCATTCACGGTAGAAGTGTGACTACCCTGTTGCTAAGTGAAACCTGATAATTTATTTATCTCCGATATAGGGTACTCAATCAATCAATTTATGTTCCCTTTGAGGGTTATGTGAGTGAGTGCCCCTAAAACAAGTTTAAGTCATTTCAAGGTTGTGGTGCCCATAATTAAGGTCAGGGTTGTAGTGACTAAAGATATTTATCACCAATCATATTATCTTCTAAATCTAATCAATTGAGCAAAAGCGTTGAGCGTAGGTCAATACTAAGCCTTTAACAATCATGATAAATGAAATGTTGACTATCAAGATTTTAATTCCAGTCATGTGTATCCCTATTGAATAATCACATCATCCTAAACTTTAGGCTTAAGAAAAGTGCACTATCATCCTTCTGATTTAAGCCCAACACTTAAGAATCATTTGATCTTAATTGACTTCCAATCCATGAAGATTAGGAGGATTGTGATTTTGTTGATGTTGTGCAAGGGTGGTGAGTGGACTTCTACCTTTTTAATCTTATTTTATTTCAAGCATCCAAACATGTTTATTAAGATCAAAATTACCTATTCTCCCTAGGTTAATCCTAATTTTTTTATTAAGGCATTAAAGTCTAAAATGACTATTTTGCCCTTGGGGCACTTCACCTCATAGCTCATTAAACATAACTCAAATGACTTTGAGGGTTTAGAGTGTCATACTCATGAGGTAATTACAATATCTAGAGGAGAATATGTGGACCTCTAAAAATTTAATTTGATTTAATTATTTGATTGAGCTTATAAAATAGTATTCTTTAGAAATTGATTTATTTGACTTTTCAAAATAAAGTTTTTGTTTATGAGGAAATTATTACAGGTTTCCCTAGATCAGAAAAATACTTAGACAAAATTTCATGATTTTTTGAATTAAATTATTATAATTATTTTAATGGGGGAATAAGGAAAACCCACTTTTAAGCCTTTTAAATTTATTTTTAACTTAGGAAAATTAGGAAAAATATTTTAATGTGTCTCAAGTGATCAGAGGACAGTTAGGCATATTTAGAAATGTTTTGATATCTTTGGGATTTTTAATTATTTTAAATAATTTTAAAATTCAAAATAAAGCTTAAAAATTAAGTATTTTCTAAAAAGAAAGTTTTATTTTTTCTAAGTGCCTTGAATCATAAAGAACTCAAAAAATCATTTTTCATAATTTTCTCTAAGTGTATTTAATTTAATATAATTATTTTTGTACAAAAAATTAGGTTGAAAATCAACTTTAATATCTGAACTTAATCAAATAATTTTTAAGATTTTACAGTCAAGAAACATGATTTTTATGAACAATGTGGAATTGATTTTTCTAATTTTTGATAAGTACATAATTTACCAAAACTCAAAAAAAATATTTACATTTAATTAAATATAGAAATTTAGAGGATAATTCAAAACATCACGATATTTTTCCTAGACTTCTTTGACCACAAGAAACCTAATAAAATTATTCCCATAAAGTTTCAAATGATATTTTGATTTACAAAATTAAAATAATCAAAATGGTCACCTTAGCTTGAAAATTAGCGCTAGAAGCATAGAGATTTCCTCTGACCTTAGAAAAATCAAAATACATGGCCTCTGTCATGAGGAATGAACCCTCAAAATTTTAAGCCGTGGTGAGTAATATTTAATTATGGAGAATTGAAATACCACAAAAGGTATTTAATTCATTAAAAATCAGGAAATAAGAAAATAATTTTTACTTTTAGTAAAAATTACTCTACTCTGTTCACTGAGCAAGGGGGTATTTATCTTTCATTTTTAGAATTTTTCTATGCAAAGTTATGAATTTTCAAAGATCAGATACTAGAATAAATAAAAAGTCCCCCTATTTATCTACTTATCGATGCAGCGCCAACCATGTAGCCACCTCGTTAGCCCACGATTCACATACCCTATCCTCGTTCAGCTTCATCAAGACCTTCTAATGGATAAACGCGTTATCAGACGACATCCGTTCATCGTCCCCAAGTGATCTAACATGTAAGTCATTCACACTAAAACCTTAAGATCTTCACTTTGACTCAGCCAAATTGCATGGGGTTTGTTTCTAAACTTTTATCTACTCAAGATGAACACATCTATTAGGTTAATCATGTATGAAATCAAGTCATTACAAATGGATAATCAAATCAAGCTCGTATTAGGGTTGAGGTTCAATACCTTCGTCTGAGAGGGGAGGCCTCAATCAGATGGTTGTGGTCACTTTGATTGGACCCAACAAACCTCCGGATGAAGTCTCAAGCTGTGGTGAATTGTCTAGGTATGATTTTGACCAAGGTGGATTTCAGGTTTTGGTTTAGCGCTATGCTAGAGGCTATTTCAGAGGGGGCTTTTGTGGGGAATCAACTTCTTTCACTGTAGGGATGGTGTGTGCACAATTAATTTAAGTTTGGTGCACTGTGGTGGAGTGGAGAGATCTGTCTTGGTTATAGGGCAAATTTCAGTGGAGAAATTGGCTCTAGTGGGTGGCTATCAATGGCTGAGAGCAAGGGGATTGCACTTAGGATGGTTTGGAGAAGCTGTGGTGAGATTTTGGTAAAGTTTACCTAAAGTTCCAAGCACTCCCTTCCTTGGCCATGGAGAGATCCATTTATAGCCATGGCTGTCTGGTGGAGCTCAGAGCTAGGAATTGGGTGCTAAAGCTTGCTGTGGTGGAGGGAAGAAAGGCTTTAATGGTCAATGGGTGTGAGCCAAGTCAGGGAAGTTTAATTTTGGGTTTTTTCCAGTTAAGGCTCCCTTAGGCTGGTTGTTTCTGGCGACTGAGGAAATGACTGGCCAAGGTATGGTCACTTTTATGTCAGTTAAGGTAAGTGATGATGGCAAAGATATTTAAGTTTAGGCCAAATATGGGGTGAAATTCCTTAAATCAAGGGACTATTGGTCCATAGTTCATCTTGGCTAGTTTAGGTGGGTTTAGCTTGGTCAATAGGGTGTACTTTGTGGCTGTGGTGTGATGCGCCCCTAGAGTGTGTTGTTTTTCACGGTAACAGTGCCAAGAACTTGAGGCGTCCCAAAATTATGCAGTAATTTAGCTTTTCAATTATATGGCCAAAAACTTGTCTCAATTTAAATTAAGTAGTTAATCTGCAAAATTGAAATGTTATAAAATATAGCAAATAGTTCACACACTATGGGTTCTACACAAGTACACGTATTGCTTCAAGTAATATAGGACTTTTTGATTAAGCCCCAAATATTGATCCCATGCAGAAGCGAGGAAAGATGTCCTTCATCAAATTTCAATCTACTACTATTAGTCCTTAGCTTGGAATGTCGATTAAAATGGTGTTTTATCTAGAAACTACTCCAAAATGTGTGTTTCAATCTAATGGTGTTTCAATCTTCCACTATTAGTCCTTCGTTTGGAAAGTTATCCTTAACAAAATTTCAATTTTCAATTTTTCCCCTTGAAAGAAAGATGAAAACCTCTCCTACAAAGTCTCCCGCTGATCCATGCAATGCCATAACTTTTCCTTACAGATTCTCTCAAAATCCCCTCATCAATCTCTCCAAAAGGTAGAAATCTACATTTCTACACCTATTCTAAGATCTCTAAACATTCTCCACATTTTTTGACTCACACACACCACTTTTTTCTATCATAAAAGCACTCTATTATAGTGTAGGGATGAAATTCACAAGAGACGCCTCAAGCAACCTTCCAAAAAGCATCCAAATACATTGAATCTTATAGAAATTTGCCCATGATCGCATCCAAACCGTCTCAAGCGCTGTGGGACCATTTTGGGTGATATCGACACTATTTTGGTGTCTTTTCTGCACTCTGGTACAGTCAGTGTCGGTTCTGGCGCCGTCGGTGCCAACCCTACGCAGGTCAATCATTTTGCTTCATTTGCCTCCATTTTAGCCCTGTTTCGCCCCGTTTTAGTTACGTTGTGTTCCTAACAGATAAACCTAAAAAATAAGCATAAATACAACCTTTGTTTAAAGTCTAATTTCAATCAAACAAGTGTGAGGAGTGTAAAAGATATTAAGCATAGAAAGACATATCGAAATGTGCCATGATAAAATTTTCTTTCTTGCTCGTTTTTTCTCCAAATTGCACCGTTTTTGCTTCTTTTTCTCCAAAACTCCATTTCTTATCTCTGAAACCAAAAGTCTATAAAATACCTTACTTTAAAGTGTAATATCATTGGAAATGACCAAATATAGGAATTAAAAGCATATAAAAAATTGAACATTTTTTGAGCATATCAAAATTTTTTAAACTTAACTGCTATTTGTCCTAAACTAACACAGTTACTACCTAAAAGTTATGACTAAGGGTAGAGAGTTTAACTTATAAATTTCTATAATTTGGTCTACTAAATATAATAGTACAACTTAAGAAAAAAATTTAACAACTTAAGTCAAAACTAAAAGTATAAGAACATCTAGTAGTCAAGTCTAAGATTTCTGATTCTCTATTCATTTCAAAAATAATTGCAATTTGTCATATTAAAGTCACTTAGAAATCCATATTAAAAAGAACTTTAGGAGAACTTTATTAGTAAAGATACTAATACTCAAATACAAGTTTAGAAACTAAAATAAAACTTCTTCCTTAAGTTGATTCAAGTGAAGCCAATTTTTTATTAGACATCTCCTCAATATTTTATTAGACATCTTTTCAATTTATTTCTTTTTAGGATCATTTTTAATCCTTTCTTTCTTTTCTTTCTTTTCATGTGAGTATTACTATATCTGGATAGCCTTTAATAGATTTGAACTTCACTATTCTCTTCTTAAAGTTAAAAAACTTTTCACATTCCTTCACTTTATAAATTCATATTAGCTATGAAAATTTTTCTTAAAGCCTCATTCTCTTATTCTAATATTGAACTCTAATATTCTTAATACTTCAAAAATGCAATTTTCCTTATTTTAAGTAGAAAAAGCATAGTCTTTGTCTTCCTACAAAATATCTTAACTCTAGAATCAACTTTCATTATTGAAAACTTATACTTAAGTCCACTATATATTTAGAAACACAAATATAGTTATCAAAAGTTAGCCTCTAATATCAATGTTCATGTTAAATTAAAATTTGAAAGTATAGAAAATGGAGAACAAATAAAATTTATTTTCATTCTGTTAAAGAAAATTTTCTTCCCCCCAAACTTAAATTTTAAAATATAGTAAGAAAATTCAATTCCGTAAAATATAGCAAGAAAAAAAGTAAAAGTTGAATCGACTAACTACTACAACATCCTATCAAATTTATATAAATTCATAATCAGGATAGAATGACTGCAAGAGAATGTAAATCTAGCCTAAAACATGCTTGCAATAACATTAAACTAAAAGGAAGTATACTTAGCTTTAAAATATATTTTTCTTCTTACCCGCAAACTTTTCTTAACATGTATAGCATTTAGTGCAGAAAATATAATTAGGAAGAACAAAAATTTAGAAATTTTATTTACTACAAATCCCTATCAAACACATCTACAATTATTTATCAGGATTGAAAACATGTAGTAGAAACTAAATCTAAACTAAACATGCTAGACTGAAATTAACTAAACAAAAGTCTAACTAGCATAACATGTATCAACATAGTAATATAAAAATGTTCTTCAAGTTCTATATATTATTGTAATACAAACACAAATACATAATAAATGAGGCCAATTCTTCCTTTAACTCATCACATCTCACTAACTTACTTCCAATATCTAACGGAATCACTACACAAATATATTGGGTACTTATAAATGATTTTATAAATTCTAATCCCAAAGATAAGATTATCTCTGATATATTAGTTCTCGAGCACCAACACCAGGCATCACCATATCCCAAAAATTAAACACCTCTACCAGTTATAAGGATAGTGTAAATTCATCCACATGTTACTCATCAAATAGGTTAGCTACCCCTATCAAATGAAAACAAGGTTAAAGAAAAGAAGTAACAAAATTGAGATGGAATCATCACTGATAAATTCATAATGTCTCTTCTAAAACTCAAGTTCGGGTTAGACCCGATTTGTAGTGGACTCATCAATATAACTACTACAAGAGAACAAACAAGTCTATCCATAATAAGAAGTTAAGGAATCATCTCCCTCATGACACACAGAAAGCAAATCAACCCACTAATAATCCAAATATCTACCAAACATCAATCAAACTAATCAATGCACACTAAAGCAAACACAATACAACACTAACAATCATAACTCTCAAGCACACTAAATCAAACAACACTGATAACTATGGATTTTCTTCCATAAAGCACTTTGTTTAACGTCGCTAGCTAGACAAATGATTCAAATCAGATTAAAATTTCAATGAAGTAATCCTCGATCAATCGCCCAATCTTTTTCAGATCCAAGGATTCCTACAAAGTCCTCGAATTTAAAATTTTCTTTCAGCTCTTCCTTTTCAGATTGATTCATATCCTTGTTCCTCATATTTATTTCTAGATCCAATATTCTTCTTATGGTTTTCTAAACATTCATTTTAGTATCATTCTTGAAATTTATAAGAAATGGATCTTTATAAGATACTTCATGATCTCCCAAAATTTGGATCAGATTCTAGCTCGATAGTTCAGATTCTGGTTCAAATTCTTCTAGGTTCCTCTTGTCTTTCAAGTTATCTTCTAAGTCTTCCCCTTGGTACTGAGTAAATGGTGGAGGTGGTCTTTATTTATTTATCTTAGTTGAGAAAATAGGTTTTTCTAATTCATTCGGAGATTCTTACATTAGTCTTTCAATATCCCTATCCTCATTTCTAAACTCAAAGTTCTTTTAAAATATATCCTCGAATTCTATTCTAAAAATTTGTTCGATAATTTTAAAATGCTCATCATTCATCTTCTTAGAGTTCATCTCAGATTCGTTAGGTACAATCTCTGGGGGAAAACTCTTAATTTCATTAATAATCTACCCTACCATCAGAATCTCATTCATTTTTTTGTATACCACGAAATATGTCATTTAGTGACTTTGAATAACTCTTTCATAGGAGATCTTTTACTGATTTCATCATTTAATTCAAGTTCATCTTGTGATTGAGTCAAATATGAAGATATAAAGATTGGTAGTGTAGAAAAATTTTCTATATAGGTAGGCTTTAAAATTATATGTGGTATATTCATTTTAAGTTCATGAGATTTTTCAACAGATGGAATTGATAGTTTACTATTTTTGGTAACGTCTATCATTTCACGCATCTCTTGAAAATACATACAGTTTTTTTTAAACAACATTTAAGACTCATCATGACAGTCCATTTTGATCTCATATGTTAACTTACCCTCAAAACTTTTTTGGAAAAGGTCTTTAGTTAGATAATCAATTTCATCCATCCAAAAATAATCATCATCTTTTCACTCAACTGGATATTTCATAGTCTTTAACACATCAAAAGTGAGTTCTTGGTCATTAATATTCATAATCATCTCTACTTTTTGCACATCTATTCAAGCTTGTCCAGTAACAAGAAAAGGTCTCCCCAAAATAATTGGATTTTGTTTATCTTAATTCATATCTAATACAATAAAGTCCAAAGGAAAGATAACTTTATGCACTTTAACAAACACATCTTCTATAACCCCTTTTAGATAAATGATAGATCGATCAGCTAACTAAAAGCTTACAGTAGTGGGAGAAATATCAGCTAAACCTAACCTTCTAAATATAGATAGAGACATCACATTAATGCTCAATCCTAAATCACATAAAGCTTTTCCATATAATCTTTCTTCAAATACAAAAGGAATGGTTAAGCTAGAAGAATCTTTAAGTTTCTTAAGAACTTTTTTCTGAAATACAACTCTACACTCCTCACTTAGTGTAACTGTATCATAATCCCTAAATTTACTTTTCTTTTTTAATATCTCCTTCATAAATTTTGCATAACATAGCATTTTCTCCAAAGCTTCAGTGAAAGGAATATTTATCGTTAATTTTTTAAGTACATTCATGAACTTTGAAAATTGTTTATACAACTCATATTGTCTAAGTCTTTGAGGAAATGAAGGTGGTGGTCTTTCTAAATTGAATTTAGTTGGAGATATTAATTTTTCCGGATCCTTAGAAACATGTTCTTCAGGTCTTTTATTTTTCTTTGTTTCTCTTACAACTCCTTTTTCTTTTTTGACCACATCCTGTATCACTCTTCAACTTCTTAATTGGACAACTTCTAGTTGTTATTATTGTTCTCTTTAGGGTTGATCTCAGAGTTACTAGGAATTGTTCCTTGAGATCTATTGTTAAGTGAATTAGCAATTTGTCTAAGTTGATTCTCTATGTTTCTAATTGTAGTATTTTGACTTTGCAACTAGTTTCCCATTTGTAATAAAACTTATTCTATAAACATCTTCTTATCCTCAATTTGTTTGTCATTGTCAGAGTATGGTGGATAAGAAGGTCTATAGTTTGTGTTCCCCTGATTATTCTAACTTCTATTAGAATTTGTAGGATTATTTTCTCATTGTTGGTTTCCACCCCAAGTAGTGTGATTCCAGTTAAATTTAAGATGGTTCTTCCAACCTGGGTTGCAAAAATTAGAATACGAGTTATTTATGGTATTTAAAGTCTCATATGATAAGTTAGAACCAATCATATGCCCTAATGAACTTTCCTCACTTATTGGAGTAAATTGAGGCTGGTTCATTCCAAATTGGTCCAACTTCCTTGATATAGCAGCAACTTGAGATGTAGGAATTGCAATCGCATCTGTATCATGAACACTAGCTACATTTTTAGGATTTACCCTTGTAGAGGACCATTTAAATTATTTTGTAGCCATTTCTTCAATTAACACACATGCTTCATTAAATGGTTTTGACATTAATGATCCACTTATAAACCTAAGTGATTCTACTAACCCATTATAGAAAGTTTGAATGATTAACCAATCGGGCAGAGCATGGTGTGGACACTTTCTTAGGAGTTCCTTAATCCTTTTCGAGGCTTCGTATATTGATTCCCCTTCATACTGACAAAATGAGATAATATCTTTTCTAAGTTTAAGCTTTGTATATTTATTCCCCTTTATACTGACAAAATGAGATAATATTGTTTGTAAGCTTAGTAGTCCTTGAAGGTGGAAAATACTTAGCTAAGAATTTCTGAGTTAACTCCCAATTTTTAATAGAGCCAGGTGCTAATGATTATAACCACATTTTAGCTTTATCCCTTAGTGAGAAAGGAAAAGGCCTTAGTCTAACAACATCATCTGTCATGCCATTATAATGAAATATAGCACAAATGTCTAGAAAACTGGATAAGTGTAAATAGTGATCCTCCGAAGAAGTTCCCCCAAACTAGTCTTTCTGCGCCAGTTGGATAATATCTGGATTTATTTAAAATGAGTCAACTTCTACGACAGGGTTTTGTATACTAGAGTGAATTTCATATGTCGTAGGATTTATATAATCCCTCAAAGATTTATGATAATTTTCCAAGTTATTATTTTGAATGTTTTCCATTTCTAGTTCTTCAATTCCTTTATGTTTTTAATTTTTTTTTCTTTTTCTGACTTGGGATCATAAGGCACAAGTCTTGCAGATCCTTTATTCTACATACGCAACACAACAAATAACACATTAATAATTAAACAAATAAAATAAATGGAAAAATCAATACAACAAAATATTTTCACAAACACCTTGTTTTTCACACAAACCATTCTTTCACAACAACTCTTCATATAAAAAAACTTTACACACAAAAATTGCTTTCTAAGTCTAAGCCTAATTACTTCAACTAAAATTCTCCTAAAGTTCTTACCGAAGCTTCCCGAGAAATGGCTCTCAAAACTTGCTGCGTCCCTAATGTGTGTTGTTTTTCTTTGTGTTTTCGGTAAATTTAATTCCACGATAACAGTGCCAAGAACTTGACCCATCCCGAAATTATGCAATAACTTAGTTTTTCAAAAACATTGCCAAGGACTTGACCCAATTAATATTAAGTAGTTAATGTGCAAAATTAAAATGTTATAAAATATAAAAAATAGTTCACACAGTATGGGTTCTACGCAAGTGCACGTGTCGCTTCAAGTAATATAGGACTTTCTAATTAATCCCAAAATATCAATCCCATGAGGAAACAAGGAAAGATGTCCTTAGTCAAATTTCAGTCTACTACTATTAATCTTTAGTTTGGAATGTCGATTAAAATTTGAATGTTAAATGTAAGGATAGTAAGTATTCTTAAATGTAAATATTAGTTCTCAAGATAACCCTTTCTAGATGAGTTGGTATCTTATGTAGCGAATTGGATAATGTAAGGAATGAGATACATTTATTATTGTATGTACCAAATAGGAACAATTTTAATTCTCTACCCTGATTCAGTGTTATAGAAAATCATTGGCTAATCTTAGGTTTAGTATCTAAATTCGTGGTTAGGCTAGGAGGATATTGACTCCCACTCTTGAGCTCCCACTTCCCTTCCCCTGCAGGCTAAATCTCGCTTTAGTTTTTAAACATTAAGATCGAATTGGGGATTTTCAGTTTGTCACACTAGAAATCTCCAATTCTACATCCAACAAAGTATATTTCCCTATTTATTTGCACTTAATCTCATGAACAAAATACTCCTTCATTGACTTAAATGTGATTTTCACTCTGTTTTAGAACTCATACTCCATTTCTAGGATCATAAGTTTCACAACATATTTTAATAATTCAATTCGTTAGATTGAAAAGTAAATTAGAAGCGAAGTTGAAAAACCATCACAATTTATAATTAAAACTTCTTCTAGCATGCATTCTAATACCCAAAGCATGAATCCTACTCATTGCAAAAGACAAGTAAAAGGAAAATAATGGCAAAATCTTCTCATGTCACAATTTTCAAAAAAGAACAAAGAGTAAGAGAAACACATCACAAAGCAACAATAAATTGCAATGAAAAACTTCATTAAATCAAAACAAATCCACTAGATAAGTGTTTACAAAATTATAATATAATGAAGAACACAATACTTAGTTTTTCCTATTTAAAAGAAAGATAAAAATCTCTCCCACAAAGTCTCCCACTGATCCATGCAATGCTAGAACATTTCCTTACAGATTCTCTCAAAAGCCCCACACTAATCTCACCAAAAAGGTAGAAATCTACATTTCTACTCCTATTCTAAGATCTCTAAACATTCTCCACATTTGTTCGACTCACACACACCACTTTTTCTAACATAAAAGCTCCCTATTATAGTGTAGGAATGAAATTCCCAAGAGATGCCTCAAGCAACTGACTAAAGAAAAATATGTTAAGATTTTCATAACTATTTTATACTAATATTGATGATATTGCACTTTAAAGAATTTGCTAATTGCTGTGGACTTAAAGATTGTAAGAGTGGAGGGATAGTAAGAGATTTCTTCCTCCTTGCCACTTTGAAGAAGAATTTTGTGTGCTGTAAAGAAAGGAAAAGATTTAGAGGAACTTCAAGAAGTGCTTCTGGAGGAATTAAAGATAAGTGTTATTTACTTATTGAAGTTTGTATGACTTTGCTTTTACATATAAGTTCTAAGTTATGTCATATATTCTCCATGAGTTCTGAGTAGTTTCTCTGTCTTTCTCCTTGTCTTGAGATTTTGTGAAATGGTGATTTGAATTGGTTAAGCCATGAGAATGTTAAAGAAGTTGTGATGATATTTTCACTTCAATCTTAATCTACTTTCAATCTAGCCCATTGATTTGTTAAAATATGTTGAGTTTTACAACTAAAGTTAAGATTACATCCAAAATTTAGGGAGATCAAAGTCCTTGAAAGTTGGGTGCAAATAAATAGGGAAATAAAATTATCAAGCGTGGAATTGGAGATTTTAGAGTGATAGAATAAAATACTTAATTCAGTCCTATCGTTTGGGTGCTGAAGTGTAGATGTTAGCCCTCAAGCGAGGGGAATGTTGGAGCTCCGAAGTGAGAGTCGATATCCTCCCAGCCTAGCCGCAGATTCAGTAACCAAGCACAGAATTAGTTAATGTTCTTTATGGCTGGACAAAAGGATAAAAACTAGGTATGCTCCTAGTTGGCACAATACAATTTAAACTAATTTACGTTATACATTCACTTTAATTTCTTGACAAGGAGAAGGATGCTTTCTTATATATTGAACTTCACAATAGAAACTTTTTTAGTATAATTAGTTAATTAAGAGTTTGTTAAAATTACATATTTATTTCAGTTGCCTATTAGTGACAAATAAGCAATTTGAACTATATTGTTGTGATTAAGTATTGATTTTCTTCCTAGTTCATAGCCTTTAGTATTACTCTCTGTGGAATCGATATCCAGGATTCCATTAGAGCCTTGTATTATTTGAGCAATGGGTATATTTGCGTTGATAGTGTGAATTTACAATTATTGAATATTTTATACACATTTTTATCAAATCAATAACTGTTGTCAAGTTTTTGACGCCATTGCTGTGGACTTAAATCTTCTAGCAACAGTATCAAATTCTTATAATTTTAAACATATATAAAGTCGCTTCCAAGTTTTTGGCATTGTTGCTAGGGACTTAAATCTTCTAGCAATAGTATCAAATTCTTATATTTTTAAGCATATATAAAGTCACTGTCAAGTTTTTGGCACCGTTGCTGGGGAGTAAGAAAAATCATCATTAGAGTAACGGACAAATTAGGACGATTAGAAAACTTGTACTTGAATTGCAACTTATTTTCATATCTAGTTAACTATTTTTTTGTGTACTGAATTCAATTGTATACGTAAATTTGGACCTAGAAATCCTATACCCTATGATTCGAATTCAGAACGCAGTGTTAGAAGAATTAGAAAACTAAGAAAAGAACCTTTAAATCCTGACACAAAGGAAAATAATGTGAATACGGGTTGCCTCCCATAAAGCGCTTGGTTTACCATTATTTTCCAAAGAGGTTTTAATGGTCATTCAACCTGGGTAATACCTGAATAGGTCGGGCTGGCGACATTAAACCAAGCGCTTTATGGGAGGCAACCCGTAGTTATCTTTATTTTTAATGCAATTATAGTGTTTTTATTTAAAACTATTGTTAGTTTGTGGTATTATTGAACTCTACTACTCATATTTACCCTTGAATCATCATAAAAATTGGATCCATAGAGAAAAATGGAACTCATTCGGACCAGAGGAAAACTATGAATTTTTTTTCTTGGACACCGACGTCTTGCTCGACGCCACCGAAGACGGGTTTTTCCTGAGAGTTCAGGCAATTATTTCTAAAGGCTCGCCGACGGTGCCATCGACACCGGTGATGGTGAGAACGGTGGGACGACGGTTTCCAGAGTTTGAAATGATGGTTTTGGTGGTTTTAGGCGGGATTTTTTGCCTGTAAACTTCCAAATTCAGTTCTTAAGTTTGTATTATCCCAAAAATGAATTGAAACTCCACCAAATTCATCCCTATGGCGTCCAATTCCACTAAAAACCTTAGATCTTGAGTGTTTAACCAGTGAAAGTTCATTAGTTCCGAGGCGCAGTGAATCTTCAACAAAGTGCTAACAAAAAGGATATTAATCAAAGAAAGAGGATTCGTGAATCAAGGATTGAACAATCCTTCAACAGAAATTGAAGAGATGATTGTGCACCGACGATGGGAAGTGTTGTGCTACACTACAGCCGCTGTAGTCATTCCTCTAGGGAAGGAGTTTTCTGCTAATTTGCATAGAATCAACCAGCGAGTCATCTATGTGTGAAGTAAATGGATAACTTTTACTCCTACAAGGATTAATGAGTTATCTATGGTTGAGAATGTTCATGTCTGCCATTATTCAAACTTCGTCCCGACAAGAAACCTAATGAATGAGATCTACCAATATTTGACAGACGAGATTGAAGAATGAGAAATGAGAGAAAACAGGTATTTTATTTTTTCTGCGACACTTTTAAACCCCATTTCTATACACGGACACTTCTTCATTTCTGAAGAACTAATACCGACGATGAGGATCGGTAAAGTTACTAAGGAAAGTGCTATTCTGAATTACTGCATTCAAATGGGATTGTTGATCGATATTGGATCGATAGTTGTGAAGTTAGTTTTGGGCTTAATCATTTATGGACCAACTTATGGGCTTTGACGTCCTTCAACAATTTTTTTACTTTGCATTCAGTTTCAAGTATCTTATGAGAATTGGGAAAAAGTACTTCTACCTTGGAAGTCTTTGGACCCAACTGAGAAGTTCCCAGCCAATGAAGATGAGAATGATATGACTATTATTGTGGATCAATCGTCTCAGAATTCACTTTTTATTCAACCTTTAATTCTGGACAAGATACTAGTGATCTTGTGCAAAATCAACAAACTTGAGAACGAGGTGCAAAATATTATGAATGCAATAACAATATGTCTGATTTTTTCGATCATCTAGACTGGAGGATGAAAGAGCATTTTGATTACTATGGACATATCAAAGGAAGTTTGATACTATTGATGAGGAAGATCAGATTGATAGAAAAGGACTCTACTGAAGAATTCCCATACCGACCCTTCTATAACCTCTTCCTTCCTGTTCAATCAATGGGTGATATTAGAGGAGAAATAAGCACAGAATCAGAAGAGTAGTAGATTTACTTTGCTACCTATATGTCTAAGTGTGTGATTTGATTTGAATTTATGTGCTTAGGTCACTTTATAAATTTGCTATTAGATCTCAGTATAGTTGAGATTGAGCATATGATGTTTGTTTTCAGCGTTTAGATTGTTGTGGCTCGGATTGCAATGCTGAATTGATTTATTGAGGTTGAGAAAATACCAAACTTATGTGTGTCGTGTAACGTGTACTGTAACTCTTTGAAATTATATATAATTGTAAGGTTTTGTTTTGTGAATGTTTATTTGGGTTAGTACATAATTTAATCACCTAAAATTTATGTCTAGAATGATTGAGAGGATGTCGTCGAGGCTTGAAATTGATTAAAATCACAAAAACCTGGAAATTGAACCAATTTGGAAAATCTCGCAGAAGGCACCATCGACAGTAGATTTTTCCCGAGACTTAGGCTATTTAATTCAATAGAAATCGCTGACGGCGCTGAAGACCCCGCTGACAGTGAGATCCCAAAAAAACACTTTTAACTGCGATTTTGACCAGTCAACTGCCACTATTCATCATCCCCTTCCTCTTAAAAAATAAAAATTTTGATCTAGGGCTTGAAGATCTTGGATTTGGGTCGAAATTCATTGAATGTGGAGAAATTGAATTTTATCATCTCTTGTTAAGAGCTTCACTCCAACCTAAAAATATTTTATTTTCACCTTGAATTTCTTTCACATTGAGAATATCCAAAAAAATTCAGAATGTGGAGAAAATATTTGGAAGAAATTCATGGAATTTAGATTTGAACTGTTAGAGTCACTCTTGGAAGCCATTATTTGACTATTTGAAGTGTATTTTGTACTTTTTCTATAATTTTGATTAGATTGACATGGCTCCATGACAAAAGAGGAGACTTGAGTTTGATGAGTCTCGCTTCGTCAATGCGAAGGCTCAGTCAAGATTTACTTCAATATTTGAAGGGAAGAAATGTATATAAGATCATGTTTTTAAGAATCCAGGAGCAGAATTTGAATGAGTTATTACCTAACGGAGGTGGGAAAACTTTTGTTATTCCACCAATAAGGCTGCTGTGAATATTGTGAAAGAATTTTATGCCAATACGTTCTATTCTGAGGACGGAACCGTTCGAGTAAGGGGTTTTTCTGTTAAGTATAGTGTCGCCTGCATTAACTCATTTTATGAAGTCCCAGGCTCCTATAGCTGCAATTATGAAACCTTTAGTACAATGGAAGGCCCACTGAATAATGTCATCAACTTTCTCACTAATAGGAAAGGGACATGGAAGATAAAGCAACAAGAAAGGGTAATTTTTTTCGCTTTCGTGTTGAATGCCACATCTAAAGCATGGCATTATTTTATCTCCTCTACGCTATTACCTACCTATCACCATAGTGAAGTAACAAGAGATAGAGCTATTCTGAATTTTTGTATTCAGAATAACCGAACTATAAAAGTTGGGAGAATTATTTCTACGAATATATGGACCATGGCAAAGAGTGAAACAAGTGGAGGTCTGGGACATCTTGGCCTTATTTATGCACTTTGCTAATTTTCTACAGTTGAAGCTGGAGATGATGATGAATGGGTTTACCCTATGAAACCCATTAGTAAAGCTAATTTGAAGACATATGAATCCCATGATAATGGGTTTATCCTATGAAACCCATTAGTAAAGCTAATTTGAAGACTTATGAATCCCATGAGAAATGGAGAACTTGAAGTAGGAGTCAAGAGCCTTCTACTAGTAGAGATGTCCCCTCTACAAGTTATGACCTTCCGCCTTGGGAGTATAAGTCAAGAACCTTCTACTAGTAGAGATATCCCCTCTACTAGTTATGATCTTCCTTCCTCTAAGCTTAGTAAGGCTAATTTAAAGACTTATGAATCTCATGAGAAATGAAGAACTGGGAGTAGAAGTCATTAGTAAGGCTAATTTGAAGACTTATGAATCTCATGAGAAATGGAGAACTGGGAGTAGAAGTCAAGAACCCTGCTAGTAGAGATATCCTCTCTACTAGTTATGACCTTCCTTCCTCTAGCTCCGTTACCCTGAATGATTTAATGAATGAGTTAACCTTGCAGTGGAAGAGTATAGAGCAAATAAATGAAAGAATTAGAAGATTAGAACGTAGACATGATTATGATAGTGAGTACTTACAGAGGCATTCTAACTTTGAAATAGCTTACTACTAAACTTAGGCTCGACAGTACAAAGGTGAGCCTGATGTCACTTTTCCTGAATGCCCCGTTATACTCAGTATCAGCCCAATCCACCTACTCACCAGGGAGATGAGGATATAGTTTGGGACTTTAATATATAATAGTAACTGATGTATAGTGTGGTAGTTTAAATTTGCATGTTTAGTTATAATAGATGTTGATTAGTACTTTGTGAAATTGTAATGTGATGTGATTTTTATTTGCAATTTAATATATTTGTAGTTGCTTTTGTATAGTATTGTAGATGTGTTAGCGAAATATTGTGTTTGTATAATGTTTAGTTTTGTACTTATTTCCAAATTTCATTACCCAGCAAATTCTCTAATAATTTATATGAATAGAAACCTCTTAATATTACAGACCAGTTGAAGTTAAAATTTTTAGAAGGAACTGCAAAAATTTCAAAATGATGAAAATGCCTAAAGTATTGAGGTACGATTTATTTTTAGAATTTTCTCTTCACCTGTATCATTCCATATTGAAAAATTTAAGTTTGGGGGAGGGAAGAAAAAGATTAACTATTAGATGTTCTCAATTTTAATATTTTCAAAAATTATTAATATGATTTTTTGTAGTGAATTTAATTCATATAGCTATATTTTGTAGATATTTAAATGTTATGTTAGATTTAAAAGAATATTTTTGTAAGGAAAAATAATTTTATAGATTAAGATATTTAGTATAAGAGAATAAGACTATAGTTAACTATTTAAAGTAAGGAAACTTATATTTTGAAACATTAAGAATCTTAGAAATTCATTTGAGAAGAAAAGATTGGGGCTCAGTGATGTAAAAGCTATGAAATACTTATAAGGTAAAGGAATGCTTTGAGTTTCAAATTTAGTGAAAGAAATGTGATGTTCAAAATCATTAAAGGCTATCCAGATATAATAATCCTCACTTGTAAAAGAAAAAGAAAGGATTGACAACAATCCCTGAAAGGAAAAGAAAAAAAAATATATGGGATTGAAAGCAATCCAAATGAAAAAAAAAGAAAAAAATATATAAGTGAGGAGAAGCTTAAGGAGAAGCCTAATAAAAAATTGGCTTCACTTGGACCTACCTAAAGGGAAACCTAAGTACATTCCTGAACTTATATTTATGGATTAGCATCTTTTAGTAGTAGTGCTCTCATGAAGTTCCGAACATTTGGATATTCTAAGTGACTTGACATTACAACATATAGTCACTCTTCAAATGAATAGAAAACTAGATGACTAGATAGTCTTGTACCTACAGAGTTAATTTAATTACTTGAATTTTTTCTAAAAATCTCACTATGGTATTTACTTAAATCAAACTTATAGTATTTCTTAATTAAAATTTTACTACATTAGATCTTAACTTTTATGTAGTACTAAAATTACTTGAGGACAAGTAACTGTTAAGTTTGGGGGATTTTGACCAAAGAAAAATATGTTGAGATTTTCATACCTTTTTCATACTAATATTGATAATATTGCACTTTAAAGAAGGTTATTTTTAAAGTTTTGTTGCAGGTATACTGAATTATGGTCATTGGAGCAAAAAGATGCAAAAAGGAGTGAATTTAAAGCAAAAAGGATCAAAATATGAAGATTTGAACTAGGGCGCCGACAGCGAGCCCAATGGCAGCGACGGTGGCTTTTTCCTAAAAGTCCTGAATCAAATATTCTAGAATGCCTCCGACGGCGGTTCTCTAAACAGGTGCATTGAATGTGGAGGGTTTTTGAAGGGACGCTTAGGCAACCCTTAGAAAACTCTTCTACAACTTTAAGAGAAACAATTGAGCCGAAAAAAGAGGAGCCCCGTAGTGGTGTCCGCTAAGTTTTTGTTGCTTGTAGAGTGTAGAGAGTTTAATTTAGGGTTAGTATTGTGAGGAATTCTTTGAGAGATTGTAAGTGTGGAGCGAAAGTGAGAGATTTCTTCTTTCTTGCCGCTTTGAAGAAGAATTCTGTATGCTGTAAAGAAAGGAAGAGATTCAGAGGAACTTCAAGGAGTTTCCTTATGGAGGAATTAGAGATAAGTGACATTTACTTATTGAAGCTTGTAAGACTTTGATTTTACATAAAAGTTCTAAGTTATGTCGTATCTTCTCCATGAGTTATGAGTAGTTTTCTCTGTCTTTCTCCTTATCTTAAGATTTTTTGAAACAATGATTTGAATTGGTTAAGCCACGAGAATGTTAAAGAAGTTCTTTTCACATCGATCTTAATTTACTTTCAATCTGGTCAATTGATTTGTTAAAATATATTGAGTTCTACAACTAAAGTGAAGATTACGTCCAAGATTTTGGGAGGTCAAAGTCCTTAAAAGTTGGGTGCAAACAAACAGGGAAATAAAATTATCGGGCGTAGATTTGGAGATTTTAGAGTGATAGACTAAAATCCTCGATTCAGTCCAATCGTTTTGGTGCTGAAGTGTAGATGTTAGTCTTCAGGCGAGGGGGACGTGGGAGCTCCGAAGTGGGAGCCGGTATCCTCCCAGCCTAGTTGTAGATTCAATAACCAAGCATAGGATTAAGCAATGTGCTTTATGCCTGGACCAAAGGGTAAAGAATATGTATGCTCCAATTTGGCACAATACAATTTGAACTAATTCACTTTATCCATTCATTTTAATTTCTTGATAAGGAGAAGGATGCTTTCTTATATATTGAATTTCACATTAGAAACTTTATTAGTATAATTAGTTATTAAGAGTTTGTTAAAATTACATATTTATTTGAATTGTCTATTAGTGACAAATAAGTAATTTGAACTGTATTATTCTGATTAAGTATTGATTTTCTAAATCCTAGTTCGTAACCTATAGTATTACTCCCTGTGGGATCGATATCCAGGACTCCATTAGAGCTCTGTATTACTTGAGCGATACGTGTACTTGCATTGATAATGTGACTTTGCAATTATTGAATATTTTATAAACATTTTTATCAAATCTATAACTATTGTCAAGTTTTTTGGGCCATTGCCGGGGACTTAAATATTCTAGCATTTGTATAAAATTCTTGTATTTCTAAGTATATATAAAGTAGTTGTCAAGCTTTTGGCGGCTTTGCCGGGGACTTAAATCTTCTAGCAACAGTATCAAATTCTTGTATTTTTAAGCATATATAAAGTCGATGTCAGCAACCTTCCAAAAAGCATCCAAATACATTGAATCTTCTACAAATTTGTCCAGGATCATGTCCAACCCGTCTCGAGCACGCTCAACGCCATTTTGGGTGCTGTTGGGCCATTTCGGCATCATTTTTTGCACTCTGATGCTTTCCGCATGAGTTCTAGCACCATCAGTGCCCACCCTATGTAGCTCCACTATTTTGCTTCGTTTGGCTCCGTTTAGCTCTATCTCGCCCCGTTTCAGTTGCTTTGCATTCCTAACAGATAGACCTACAAAATAAGCATAATAAAAACTTTCCTGTAAAGTTTAATTTCATTCAAAAATATGTGATAAGTATAAAAGAGATCAAGCATAGAAAGACATATCGAAATGTGCTAGGACAGAATTTTCTTTCTTGCTCGTTTTTGCTCCAAATTGCACCGTTTTTGCTACTTTTTTCTCCAAAACTCAAGTTTTTGTCCCTGAAACAAAAAAATACAAAATATATTACTTAAAGTACAATATCATTGAAAACCACCAAATATAGGCATTAAAAACATATGAAAAATTGTACATTTTTAGGCGTATCAAGGTGTCATTAATTTGGTGGCTTATGCATTGCTAGGTCAATTTTGTTGCATGGGTTCAATTTGTGTCCAAATGGCTAGAATTTGGGTTTGAATTAGGCTATTCATGAGATTGAGCTCAATTTATTGATAAACAATATGGGTTTTTTGTGAAGGATTGAAATAATATTCAGTTCAATTGGATGCTCAATTTGAAGGATTTTGGGATTTTGGTCAATTTGGGCATGCTGGACTATAATTGGGTTTAGGTTTAGCTAGGCTTGGGATTTGGTTCAATTGAATGCTCAAAATGATAAAAAAAAATGTTATGAATATTTTTCATGAAGGAATGGAGTGGAAATTTTGGAGTTAAGGCTTTCAATTTGGTGGAATTTGGAGACATAGCTAATTTAGGGCAAATTTGGGAATTTTTAATGTGGATTGAGATTGAGTGAAATTTAGGCTTGACCAAGGTAAATTGAATTTCCAATTTGAGGTGTACGATTTTTATGAAAATTTTAGGATACAAATTGAGGCAATTGAGTAGGCTATGGGGTTCAATTAGGTGAGGTTGTGTCATAGGGCCAAAATTGGGGATTTTGATTTGGATAAAAATTTAGCTCAAAGCATGGGCCAATTTGGCTTTTATTTGGTTTGGATGGATCATATGAAAGATGAATTTGAGTATAGGATTGAAAATTAGGGAAATTGGAGCCAAATTCATACACATTTGAAGTGAATTTGGGTAAATTGAGCTTTTAAAGGCAATTTGGGGTTTTGGTCAAAATGGTCAAATTGGGTTCAATTGAAGGGTCCAAATTGGTTTTGGAGACATTTTAAGTGATTTTGGATGTTTTGGGAATATTTGGGGTGCCATCGGTATTTTTTGTAATTTTGGCAAATTTGAGTGTATTTCGGTAATTTTGGAATTTTTAGTTAGATTTGGGCAATTTGGGTATTTTGAAATGGCTTGAAATGATTTTTGAAGAAGCTTGGGTATTTTGGATGAATTTACGAATTTTGGTCAAATTTAAGGTTTCAAGGGCATTTAAGTAGTTTGGGTGGATTTGGAGGCAAAATGCCAAGTTGGATATTTTGGTGGAATCGGAGTGCCAACCACCTTATATGAGCTATGAATCAATGTAATCCCCATTTGGGTCCTCTATGCTCTGGTCTTAGCTAAACCCTAACCTAGGGCTAGTGTGTCTAGAGGACCATCTACATGAGTTCCCAAAAAATCAAGGGATCAAAGTCAACTATTTTGGGTTTAGGGTTGTAAGTGAAAGTGTAATGTGCAGGTGAGTGAACTAGCTCCTGAACAGCACCCGAGGTCAACCCTAAAGTCAAGCAGTGTTATGGTGACTCTCCTTGAGATACTCCATTCTAACCCCGCCAATTAAGTGCTAGAGGTTAGGACCAATAAGTGGAACTTCATTTTGAGGAAAGAAGAGTTTAGAATATCTAATGGTGAGGGTTTCTTTTCTAGTTTTCTAGGAATAAACAATAAAAAATTCTTATGGATAGACCATAGGCTATTAAAGAGGGAAAATTAAACGTAAAAAAAAAGTGAGGTCAACAAATGGTCCCCCAAAATGTGTGGTGTACTGGGTAGGCACACCACGCGTATTGGCATTGTCCAACGAGATCAACAAAACTAACACAGACTTCTAAGCCAGAATGAGGTGTAGAATCGAGTGCTAGTTATTCCTTCTAGGGAATTAGTAAGTCAATGTCTGATTGAAATCAAGGAGTTGGAACTTTCACTAGGGATTGGAGAGTGGGTTTGAAACTATCAAGTTTCGGGTGTTATTGGAGGGGGAGAGTCAGTATTTAGGTACTGACTTCGTGGTGGAAATTAAAACTTAGGCATCAAATCCAAAGATAGGGAATCCGAATTTAGGTACCAATCTCAGAAATGAGGGTATCAAAATTTAGGTACTGGTCTCGGAATGAGAATTGAGATTTAGGTATCAATCTCAGAAAGAGAGTCAAAATTTAGGTACCGACCTCAAAAGGAAGGAATCAGAATTTAGGTATTGATCCTAGAATGAGAATTAAAATTTAGGTATCATTTTCAGAAAGCGAGTCAGAATTTAGGTACCGACCTCGAAAGACATGAATCAAAATTTAGATACTTATCCTAAAATGAGAATATGATACCGTGTTCCATTTAAGGGGGTCTTATACCAATCTTGAAGATATGTGTAAAGAATCAGATGGTGTGTTCCATTTAAGGGGGTCTTATTCCAATCTCAAAACTATGTGTAGAGAATCGGATGATGTGTTCAAATTAAGGGGGCCATATTCTAATCTCAAAAATATGTGTTGAGAATGAGGTCGTCTTCCATTTAAGGGGGTCTTATTCCAATCTCAAAAATATGTGTAGAGAATCGGATGTCGTATTCCAATTAAGGGGGGTCTTATACTAATCTTGAAGATATGTGTAAGGAATCGGATGTCGTGTTCCATTTGAGGTGGTCTTATACCAATCTCAAAGATATGTGTAGAGAATCAGATGTAGTGTTCCATTCAAGGTGGTCTTATACCAATCTCAAAGATATGTGTAGAGAAACTGGATGCCATTTTCCATTTAGGGGGGGGGGGTCTTATATCAATCTTGAAAATAAGTGTAGAGAATCCGATGTCAACTTACATTTAAGGGGTTCTTATTACAATCTTGAAAATATGTGTAGAGAATCAGATGTCATGTTCCATTTAAGGGGGTGTTAATCCAATCTTGCAAATATGTGTCACATTTAGGGAGGAAAGCGCTAGGACTCACATTCAAACTAAATGGTGACAAGGGGAATATCTGCTACATTGGGGAGGAAAGCACTGGGATTCACATCCAACCCAAAGGGTAGCGGGAACAAAGTTAGCGTCTCGGTACTATTCCCAAGAGCAATATAAACATAGTGTAGAGAATTTGTGGTGTGAACTCATAGATATGCGTTATGTGGGGATAGGTACTAGTGAGAAATATTTGTGAAATTTTGTGAGATTTTGGTGAGATTTAGTGTATACAAGGACCGTCATGCTGCAAGAGCCATGGGTAAGAGGCCTTGACATCAAGAGAATCAACTCAACAGATTTATTTTCATCTATTTTTATTTTTATCACATTTAATTATCAAAAATATATTTTCAAAATTTAATTTTTTTGGTTGGTTCTCAAAAGAGATTATTTAATTTGAATTTTACTATTATCAAGTTTTTATTATTTTGTTCTTTGTTAATTGTAGTTTGGAACAAATGTATGGTTTTGTGGCTCTTCATCAATCTCAAAAAAGGTCAATTGAGCAAACAAGCTGAATTCTGAATAAGAATTTTCATTTATATGCTTTAAACAGGTGTTACAAATCAAACATAGGTTGAAGCATCAAAAAGTACATTATGTTGAACGCATATAGAGTACAACTGAAAATATCTCATGTTGGGTACATATCATAAGGTGAGCATATCTGATACATATATGATCATATCTGCTGTGTTAAAATTTAGTACAAAAGGTATCTCCGGACTGTCCATCCTCGGTAGACTGAGCTCCTGATCGAGCCGACCTACTAAGCATGCTCCAGGACAAGAGTTCCCTTTGCATGTGCTTAATGGTGCAACCCTCTCATAGCTCGTAATGTTGTAGCTCTTCTAGTTCTGGATCTAGTTGGAATCAATATGACATCTTGCTGCTATCCATTCTTCTAAAAGTTATAGACACCCTATGGTGTCGTACCCATGGAATGCAGTGTTTGGCAATGTCTGCTCCATTTCCTTTAAGAATCAGTATTGAACCCACCTGTAGCGGAATCTCCATGGATCCTTTAAACTCGTCGGGGCCAATGACGTCTATTTCTTTGTCGAATAGAATATTGCTCTTACTCATGAAGGAAACTATGCAAAAAGGTCTCACAAAATCATGATGGTCTATATGCAGAGGAATGCAATCACCTTCATCGTAAATGTTGATAATGCAGGTGTTAGGAATCTAATCAGCTGGAAGTATGCTACATTAAACCATCCTTTTGATCGTTCACATTATCATAAGAGGTAACGGATCCACTTTATCATCTCTTAAAATCCTTGGGGGATTTCCTTGTCAGTCTTTGGTGAAATTATAATAGCAATAGCAACCACATTGTATGGTGATTCTACCTTTTCCACGCATCCATCTCCATAGTTCAAAATAGGTTCTTTCCATCAGAAGTCCTGCTTGACCCTTATGCCTTAAGTCAAATGTATAGTCAAGAATGCTTCTTGTGTTGCTTTCAAAGAAGACTCTAATGTACAAATCCATGCCCTTTAGTATGTTGATGAATCTTCCTTGAACCCCTTCATATAATTAAATTCCATTTCATTTACTTTGCTCATTTTGTAGTACTCTGTCGTGGTGATGATCGGTGGTTGTCGAGGATGCTCCCTCATTTTAAAATTAGTAGGAGTGCATGTTGGTGCAGTCCTTGTATCCAACGGAATATATGATTCCTCCATTAAGTGATCGCTGATATGAAATCCATCATCGGTAGATGTGTACTCCTCTAGAGTATTGTAGTACTCAGGTGGAGGACATTGCAGCCCGGGCATTCCACAAATGCCCCCTAAGCTGGTATCCATGCGGGAATCTTGGCGTTGCATGTCCGGCAACCCACACAAAGCTCATCTAGAATCTCTAGTATCATCGGATCTGGAATGAACTCGGAATCATCCTCTGTGGTAGGCAAGCTGGAGGAAGTCTCTCTCATGTATTAATTGTAGATTTTGCACTCAGGAATTGGGGTAAGCAAGTTTTTTGTCTCCTTCTGGTGTCTCCTTTCTTCATACAGGAAAGCTCTATGTTTTCGACGACTAGCATTTCTACATTGCGTCCTTCGTAGAGGTGTGTTTGATTGTCTCTCGTCGTCAGCAGTGATAAGGCCCTCAGTCAGTGCAGTTATCATAGATGACAGATGACTAGTCCCCTCCATCGGATCGTGTTACATTATCACTTTCTTCCTCTTCGGTCAGGAATCTTCCTTAGTGTTGACCTTCAACAGTGATGGTAGCCCTTCTTTATCTCGAAGACTGACCATGTCCATCAGGGGACCCTCATAGTCTACATCGACTTGACAAAAATCCAACTCAAAGTCTATGATGCTACCCTACAGTGCCCTTTCTTCATTAAGTGTAAGATTCCAGCCATCTTTGAAAGTAAAAATCAGCCGTTGTTCTGACATTTTCTCTTCAAACGACAGCAAAAACATTAGTTTGCTGAAATTTAGCAGGAATAAGAACAAAAAAAGTGTTTATTAAGCAAATTTTTTTTTTATCTTGGTGAGAAGATTATTTTTTTATGTATATATTTTGTTTAATTTAGTAAAATATCAAACTTAAATGTAGAAATAAGAAAATCAAAGTATGAAATTCAAAAATTTTCATTTTATTGAGGTTAATTTTATTACAAAGTTGTTGGAGTCGCCCACAGACATTTGGCCAAATAAATAACCCCAGAACGATTCAAATCTCATATTTTCAATTCAAGCACTATCAAGTAGCATAGTATGTCTTCAAGTATTGTCTGTTGATAGGCAACATGGTTCTTTCGCCTCAGAAATCCACCATCTAGTAGGCTCCTCCTGAGTAGGCTTTTTCTACGACAAATGGTCCTTCCCAAGTTGGCTCAAATTTTTCACCTATCTTGTGATGTGCAAGAATGGGCATTTTGAGCATAAGTATGGATCACCAATTTTGAATGTTCGTGGGCAGACCAATTTGTCATGAGCCTGTACCATCATCGCTTGGTAAAGCTCCATATTTTGTTGTGCTTCTAGTCATTTTCCTTCGAGACTTTCAAATTCTTAAACTCTGATTTTTGCACTATCTTCTACTATAAGTTGATTGGCGACAGCGACTTTGAGAGATGGCATCTGGACTTCTAATGGCAGTACGACCTCAGACCCATAGGCAAACATGTAGGGTGTACATTGAGTGGAAGTCCTGAACATTATTTGGTAGGCCCACAAGGCTTCTAACAACTTGTTATGAAAATCTCATTTATTTTCATCTAATGTCTTCTTCAAAATTTGTACCAGTGTCTTATTAAAGGCCTCGGCTAGGCCATTTGCTCTAAGATAGTAGATCGTAGAGTACCTCCAGTCTATCACATATCGTATGACGTAGTTGTTGATTTTGGTGCTCGTGAAGGCTATCCAGTTATTAGAAATTATTTTGCTCAAAACTCTGAAATGGTAGATGGTTTGTCTTTTAAAAAATTGAAGGACTTGCTGTGTTGTAACCTCTCGTAATGACATTGCCTCTGCCTATTTGGAAAAGTAATCTATAGTAGCAAGTATGAATCTGTGTCCTTTAGAAGATGGACGGTCTATTGTTTCTATTATGTCCATGCCCCAATACTCGAATGGCAGCTAGACGATGGTTGGATGTAGCACATTCAGGGGTTTGTGTAAGACTACCTCCATACACTTGGCACTGATGACATCTTCTTGTTGTAACGATGCAGTCGGACATCATTGCCGACAAATAATATCTGAGTCTCTTGATCTTCATTTTCATCTTTGGCCCTGACTGGTGAGCGCCACACAATCCGACATTTACTTCTTTGACAACATTTTGTGCTTCTGCTTTTCTCAGACATTGCAGCCACATCTAGTCAAATGCTCTTATATAGAGGACATTGCCTACTAAAGTGTATGACATAGCCCTTCTTGTGATGTGGTGTCCTGCTGACTTGTCTTCTGGCAATTTTCCAGTTTACAAATATTTTATTAAAGGCTTACACTAATTTTCATTGATATCAGCATTTGCAATCATTGTTTCTCTTCTTTTCCGAGCTTATGTAGATTTTTGAGGTCGATTCGAGATAAAACATGTCTTCCTTGTACTGTGATGTCAATGGAATCCTTCGGGGGACATGCTAATTCCTTTGCAAGTTTCGCTAAAGCATCAGCATGGGCATTATCTCCTCGACGAATAAGTTTAAAAGTTACATTGGGAATCTGCTCTAGTAACTTCATGGTGTACTAGCGGTATTCTACTAACCTTAGTTTCAAAATCTTGTATTATCCGACGACTTCTTGGATAGCGAGTTGTGAGCAGCTATAGATGGCAATATCTATTATATCCATTGAGATTGCCAAATCCAATCCAGTGATTAGCGCTTCATATTCTGCTTCGTTGTTAGTGCATGATTGTATTACGTGGTAGGAGAATCTCAGCATACCTTTATCTCACATGATAAAGATTAAACCAACTCCTGCTTTGTCTGGTATAACTATGTCTGATCCTTTGTCTTTTTTGGTTGATGAAGCTCCGTCGAAGTACATTGCCCAGCATTGTGCACTGGAGAATTCCATTTATAATACTTGTTCATCTGGTAGTTCATCATTAAGAGGGGAACCAGCTCGAAGTGGGTGTGCATCGAGAAAATCTGCTAAAATTTGTCCCTTAATAGCACAGAGGGGAACAAAAGTTATATTAAATTGCTACAAAATCATAGACCATCTGGCTAGACATCCAGAGAGTCTTGGTCGGGTCATCAAATATTGCAACATATTAACTTTCAAAATTATGGTAATATTATGAGAAAGCATGTAATGTCTGAGCTTCTTGGCGGCTAAATTCAAAGCTAGGTAATGCTTCTCAATAGGTAGATTCCTTATCTCCGTCGGTATCAGACGACGACTCAAGTAGTAGAGTGTTTCTTCCTTACCTTTGTGATTGACTTGGGTTAAGAGGGACCCAAGAGAGTCATCTAAGGTCGTTCTATAAAGTATCAACTATTTTCCCCAGATAGGGGCTGCCAAAGTAGAAGGTGTCATTAAATATTATTAAACGTCCTCAAAAGCCAGCTGAAATTATTCATCCCAAACAAATTTGGCGTTCTTTTTAACTAATACCAACAAGAGCTGACACCTACCTGAGAGATTAAAAATAAGGTGTCTCAGATATGCCAACTTTTCTTGGAGGGAATGTAGTTTTTTCAAGGTTTTGGGTGGACTTATTTCCAAGACAGCTTTTATCTTATCCGGGTTGATCTCGATTCCCCGATTACAGACAACGAATCCTAGAAATTTCCTAGCAGTAACGTCGAAGGCGCACTTTAAGGGATTCATCTTAAGGTCGTACTATCAGAATCATTCAAACATGATGCTTAAATCATACAAATGGTATATTTTTCATTTAATTTTGATGACCAAATCATCCACGCAGCATTCCACTTGATTGTTAATGAGGTCGTCAAAAATCTTTGTCATAGCTCAATGTTATGTTGCTCCAGTGTTCTTCAACCCAAATGACATTACTGTGCAGTAGAAAATTCCAATCGGCATTCTGAAAGCTGTAAGTGATGAGTCCTCGGGAGCCATCTTGAATTGATTGTATCCCGATGATCCATCCATGAAAGAGAAAATTTTGTGAGTTGAAGCGATATCCACCATCATTTCCAATATTGGCAATGGAAATTCATCCTTTGGAAACGCTTTGTTCAAATCCTTGAAGTCGACACATACACGAAATTTTCCATTTTTCTTCTTAACTGATACAATGTTAGCTAACCATGTGTGGTATTGCTCCTCCCGCATTAAGTTAGCATCTATTAATTTCTTCACCTCAGCAATGACTTGTTGATCTATCTCGAGATACATTCTTCTTGGAGCTTGTTTTACTAGGGTCATATCCTTGTCCACCTCAATTTTATGAACCGCAACTTCTGCTGACAGTCCTGGCATTTCATCATAACTCCATGTGAAACATTCTTTAAATTATGTTAACAATTTGATCAATTCTAAAGATTCTTCATCATTGAGTAGAGAACTTATAAATGTAGGTCGGGGCTGCTCTTCCATCCCGAGGTTAATTTCATTCAGTTCATGGACAGTTGATTTGATTTCTTCCTCAAATTCTGGCAGAACATTTTCTATCAGCTGATCGGTAAATTCATCCTCCACATCAAGGCAATCCTGTTTGGATTCACTAGTAAGAACCATGCAAAATTTCAAATTATCGACTGGTCTGACTGTACCAAATCCAAGACCCTCTTTCGAGTTAGGAGTTCAACTTTTAACATCTCATAATTTTTCAAAAAGTTGTAATTTATCTTTTGGCATTTGTTTTGGCAAATGTCCATGTAGAAAATTTTTTTTTACACAAGACGAAAAGTAACCAAAAGGTAATTCCATTATTTCATTAGGATTCTCATCCAAATTTACATGATTTCCAAGATTAGTAGAAGTTGAAGCACAATAAAATGTGATCGGCTTTGAACCAGCGCTACAGAACTCCTTGACCTCTAAGCTTTCAAACTTTTGAGGTAGAATTGGAGTAAGGGTCATGGTGTTCACATAGAGGTTTATCTGATCATATATTGTCTCTTATTCACTTTTCTCTGTGCCTTTCAAGGATATCTTACACTGAGGTTTCTTTTATTTTCTCATCATTATTTCTTCCTCAGAACTTTCTTTATCATCAATGTTGATGGTCGGCCTAGTTTGTTCAACAATAAAATTGGTTCTTTGCTTGTCCACATCCCTAATTTCGACCTCAGGTGCACGAACTAAAAGAACCCCCACCAACTTGTTGCAAAAGAGTGGTAGAAGTTTGCTGAAGCAGAGTTGAATGCCCTTGCCATTGTAATTCTCTTAAATCTCACGAGAGATAACAATTTTCTTTAGAGGCGCGAAGTAGGCGGTGATGCACCTAAAATATATGTATTTTTAGACCAATATTTTATACTCATTTTTTGTGATATTGTACTTTAATGGAAGATATTTTGATATTTTCTTGCATGTTGTTGATTTTTATGGCTTAATGCAAAAAAAAGCTAAAAAATGAAATTTAGAGTCAAAATTAAGTTTTTGAAGAAATGCTCAGCACCGACGATGCCAAAGGTGGTGCAGACCTCCTTTCTAGAAGGTTCAATATATTTAGATAATTTTTTTAAAGAGTTTTTAGAGGCACCTCTTAGAGAACCGACCTTGGGTTCTATTTAAGGCCTAATTTCATCAAAAAATTTGCTCCTCTATGTTTTTCACTCCTCTACATTCATTTTTCGCTCCACATCATTCCCTTCCACTACCATAGTGGAGTCAATTAGTGATTTTGCTTTCATAGTTTAGAGTTTTTCCAGGGAGATTTAGTGTGAAATTTTCTATAAGAGTGTTGGAGAAGGAGAAAAGTGAGAGAATTCTTCTTCCCGCATTTCTAAGGCAAGGCTACAAAGGATTTAATTTGAGAAAGAGTTCTAGATAAGTTTATTTGTTTATTTAGTGTTGTATGAACTTTATTTTATATATGAAAATTGTGTTTTGTAATATCTTTCTCATGAATTCTGAGTAGTTCCCTCTATCTTCCTCTTACTCTAAGATATGATGAAATGAATAGATAAAATGAATGTGTCATAATTAAAATATAAAATAAATTGTGATGATTCTTCAACTCCGAACTTAATTTATTTTTCAGTCTAGTCAATTGATTTGTTAAAATATGTTGTCAAACATATGATCCAGGAAATGCAGTACGAGTTCTACAACAGAGTGAGGATCACATTTGATTTGGTGAAGGAGAAATTTCTTCATGAAATTAAGTGCAAATAAATAGGGACATATTCTTTGTTCAGTGTAAAATTGGAGAATCTTTAGGGTGACAGACTGCAATCCCCAATTTGGTCTTAGAGTTTAAAAACTAAAGCGAGAGTTAGCCTTTAGGTGAAGGGAAGTGGGAGCTCTCGAGTGGGAGTCAGTATACTCCTAGCCTAGCCACAGATTTAGGGACTAAACCTAAGATTAGTCAATGATTTTCTATACACTGTATCAGGGTAGATAATTAAAATTGCTCCTATTTGGCACAATCCATATTAAAAACATTTATCTCATCTCATTTCACCAAAATTTCATTGTACTGGGAAGGATGCTTTTTCGCATAAGAAATCTTCATTACCTAAACATAGTCCTTAGATTAGTATTTAATATTTAAAAGTTGCATTTTTGTTTTTGCTAATAGTTAAGTAATTTAGTTTGGTTGAAATCGCAACATTCAAAATTAGTGACACTAATTTCATTTTATTTTCTATAAATTTCCTATTAAAATTTATCATTGCTAATTTACATCTTTCCCGCGAGATCCATATTTAGGGCTTAAATATAAATTTCATTATTACTTGATAACGATACATATACTTGCGTAGAATCTCATTATTACTTGCCTATAATTATATATATTTTACACAACTTTTCATATAAGGATCAAGTTTTTGGCACTGTAGTGGTGTCAACTTATTAAATCCTTACATATAAAAATTTGGGATCAAGTTTTTGGCGTCGTTGTCGGGGAAGGTAACGGTTAAATTTAATTAAATTAAATAGTTTTAATAAATTAGAAAATTTAAAGAATATATATATATACTATAAAAATATAAAAAAAGAGAAAAAATAAAAATAAATCAAAAAATAAATTTAATTAAGATTGTATTTTTATTGAAATTTTACCTTGCTTGCTTTATCTGTTTATGCAAAATATTGAATCTGAAGTTTCAGTACCTTACGATTCAGAATTAGAATGTACTATTAAAAAATTTTGAAAACAACAAAGAGAAACTAAGAATTTGAAAGAAATGGCAAATAATATAGAAAATCCAATAAATGGAAATCTATATAAAGCTTTAGAAGATTATGCAAATCCAACAGCAGATAAACTTCATTTAACTATTCAAAATTCTGATGCTGCTGCTAATTCATTTGAGCTTAAACCTTCTATTATTCAAATGATACAAAATAATCATTTTGGAGGATCACCTACTGAAGATCCTAACTTACATCTTGCTAGTTTTCTTAAAATTTGTGCTACATTTAAATATAGAGTGTCTAATGATGTTGTTAGGCTTAGAATTTTTCCTTTTTCATCCAATGCTTGGTTAAATTCATAGCACTTGGGATTATCAGAATTGGGGAGAACTATCATTTTCCTTTTTATTTAAGGGACAAAGCTAAAGCTTGGTTAAATTCATTAGCACCTAGATCTATCAAAACTTGGGGAGAACTATCACAAAAATTTTTTGACTAAATATTTTCCACCCTAAAAAACCGCTAAGCTTAGAAAAGATATTACATCTTTTTGTCAGTTTGAAGGGGAATAGATCTTTGAAGCATCGGAAAGATTTAAGGATCTTCTTAGAAAATGTTCACACTATGTTTTGCCAGATTTGTTAATAACTCAAACCTTTTACAATAGATTGGTAGGATCATTAAGATCTATTATGGATGCTGCTGTGGGTGGATCATTAATGTCAAAACCTTTTGATGAGGCATATTCTTTAATTGAAGAAAAGACTACTAACAATTTTCAATGACCCTCAGAAAGGGTAAATCCCAAGAGAGTAGCCAGTATTCATGATCCTAATGCAATGTCTATTTTGTCATATCAAATTGCTGTTATTTCTAAAAAGATTGATCAAATAGGAGTGAAATATTCTCAAATACCCCAGTATTAGAGGAAAGTTCACTAGGACAAATTATTGATACTCAACAATCTTATGAAACTTTAAACGCTATAAATAATCAAAATGTTTAACCTTGGATGGAAAAATCACCCTAATTTTAGGTGGAATAATAATAATAATTCGGTGAATCCATCAGGAAATCTGAATAATTAAGGTAATCCTAATTTTTGACCTTATTATTCTCCATGATTTAACTCCAATCCTAACCCATAAGTTAAAGAAAAGAAGTTGACAATGGAAGAAGTGATGTTGAATATGGGAAATCAAATACGGAATGAAGGGGCTGCTATTAGAAATATTGAAAATCAATTAGGACATATTGTGACTACACTTAGTAATAGACCTTCTGGAATTTTTTTTAGTACTGTGGAAGTTAATCTAAAAGATAAAAATGAAAAGCAAATTAAAGCTATTCAATTACAAAGTGGAAAAGAAATTGAAACAAGGATCTAAAGAGAACTAAAGTTGATGAAAAGAAGGAAGAAATGAAAAATGATCAACAAGAAAATGAACAAACACAAGTTCCTGTAAAAAAAACCATTACCTCCGTTTCCTCAAAGACTGAAGCAGAAGAATAAAGATAAATAATTTACAAAATTTTTGAAAATCCTTAATAAGTTAACGATAAGTATTCCTTTTGTTGAAGCTTTGGAACAAATGTCAAGTTATGTGAAATTTACGATGTACTAAATAAGAAAAGGAAGTTTATAGATCATGAGATTGTTGCACTCAGTGAAGTGTGTAGTGAAATTATTCAAAAAAAGCTTCCTGAAAAACTAAAAGATCTTGGTAGTTTTATTATACCTTGTGCAATTGATGAAAAGTTTTATGGAAAAGCTTTATGTGATTTAGAAGTGAGTATCAATCTTATGCCCTTATCAATTTTTAAACGTTTAGATTTGAGAGAAATTTCCCCTAGTACTGTAACTCTTCAGTTAGCTGACTGATCAATAACTTATCCAAAAGGAGTTTTAGAAGATGTACTAGTCAAAGTGGATAAATTTATTTTCCTTGTAGACTTTGTAGTATTTGATGTGGAGGAAGACAAAGAGATTCTTATTATATTAGGGAGACCATTTCTTGCAACAGGAAGAGTCGTAATAGATGTACAAAAAGGAGAGTTAGTAATGAGAGTTAATGATCAAGAAGTGAAATTTAATATAGCCGGAACAACGAAATATCCGGCAATAGAAAAAGATAATGAATGTTTCGGGATGGAAGTAGTTGAGTATTTAAGTAATAAATAGTTTAAGAAAGAATTTAAAGATAAATTTAAGCAAGGAGAAATTTTTGAAAATGAAGATGAAGTTAATGAAGAAGATTTGAATTATTTTTAGGGCAAATTTGAAACGTTAGAATTGTTGGAAAACGAAAGTAAAAATCTTATTCCTTCAAGTATTAAACCACTTGAACTTAATTAAAAATATTACCTGCCCATTTAAAGTATGTATTTTTAGGAGAATCATCTACATTGCCTCTTATTATATCTTTCGAGTTAACTTAAATTCAGGAAGAAAAGTTAATAGAAATGTTAAAAAAGATAAGATGGATTTTGAATGGACTTTAGCAGATATTAAAGGAATTAGTCCTTCAATTTGTATGCACAAAATTTAAACAATATGAACCTAAAGCTGATCCTCATAGAAGATTAAACCCAATAATGAAAGACGTTGTTAAAAAGAGATTTTAAAATGGCTAGATGTTGGAACTATATATCCTATTTCAGATAGTGTTTGGGTAAGCCCAATTCACTGTGTTCCGAAGAAAGGAGGAGTGACTATTGAAGAAAATGAGAAAAATGAATTAATATCAATAAGACAAGTAACTGGTTGGTGAATTTGCATTTACTATAGAAAATTAAATATGGCCACCAGAAAAGATCACTTTCCTTTACCCTTTCTAGACCAAATATTGGGAATTATTGGCAGGGAATAAGTATTACTATTTTTTAGATGGATATGGCTGCTATCATCAAATTCCAATTGCTTCAGAGGATCAAGAGAAAACAACATTTATAAGCCCATATGAAACATTTACTTTTCTTAGAATTCCTTTTGGACTATGCAATGCACCTACAACATTTCAAAGGTGTATGATGTCAATTTTTAGTAATTTTATAGAACATGAAATGGAAGCGATTATTACCGATTTTTTTGTATTTGGAACTTTCTTTGAATTATGCATTAATAATTTAGAAAATAGTTATACAAGTATGTGAAAAAGTCAATTTAGTATTAAATTAGGAAAAATGTCAATTTATGGTTACAGGAGGTATTGTACTTGGGCGTAAAATTTTTGAAAATGGCGTGGAAGTAGATCGTGCAAAAATCCAAGTTATAGAAAATTTACCACAGCCTACAAATGCTAAAGAGGTGAGAAGTTTTCTAAGACATACTGGTTTTTATAAGCGCTACATAAAATATTTTAAAAAATAACTAAGCCTTTATGCCAACTTTTAGAAAAAGATACAAAATTTGATTTTAATGAAGAATGCATAAAGCATTTGAATTATTAATGAAAAAATTAGTCAATGCACCTATAATAGTACCACCTAGCTGGGAAAAACTGTTTGAAATAATGTGTGATGCTAGTGATTATACTATTGGGGTTGTATTAGGATAAAGACACGACAAAGTTTTTAAGGTTATATATTATGCTAGGAAGACTCTAACTGAGGCTCAAATTAATTATACTACTACAAAAAGAGTGTTATTAGCTATTTTTTATGCTTTTGATAAATTTAGACATTATTTAATTGGAACTAAATGTATAGTGCATACAGATCATTCTGTAATTAAATATTTAATGCAAAATAAGGATGCTAAACCAAGAGTAATTAGATGGATACTTCTATTGCAAGAGTTTGATCTTACTGTGATTGATAGAAAAGGAAATGCTAATCAAATAGCTGATCATTTATTTAGAATTGAAATAGAAATATTAACTAATTTTGCAAATGAAATTTTAGAGAATTTTCCTAATGAACAATTATATAGTATTGATGAAATGGATGTACCGTGGTATGCTGATATAGCAAATTATATTGTAAGTGATATTCTACCACCTGATATAAAAAATCCACAATTAAAGAAGTTTATAAATAATTCAAAAGACTATGGGATGACTCATATTTATATAAATAATGTAAAGATCTAATTATTAGAAGATGTGTGCCTTATGAAGAAACTCAACAGATAATTGAAAGGTCCATGATTTGGATTTGGAGGACATTTCAGAACAAATAGAACTGCATATAAAATTTAACAAGCTAGATTTCATTGGTATACTATTTTTAAAGATGTTAATGAATATATCAAAACGTGTGATAGATGTCAACGCGTAGAAAATATATCTAGAAGAAATGAAATGCCTCTAAATTACACATTGAAAGTTGAAATTTTTTATGCGTGGAGATTTGATTTTATGGGATCATTTATGCCTTCATTTGAAACTTATATATATTACTTACTGTTGATTATATGTCCAAATAGATTGAAGCTATTGTTGTACCTATATGTGATGCTCGGAGTGCTTCTAAATTTTTAAGTAAGAATATTTTTATAAGATATGAAATGTCGAGAATAACTATTACAGATGGAGGATCTCATTTCAGGAATAAGAAAATTGAAAAATTAATTTAGAAATATGATATTATGCATAGATTCTCTACTGCTTATCATCCTCAGACTAATGGTCTAGCAAAGATATCGAATTGTCAAATTAAATGCATTTCATAAATAACCATAAATCCTTATAAACCAGATTAGTCTGCTAGACTTGACACAACATTATGAGTATATAGAACTGCTTATAAGGCTCCTATAAGAATGTCTCCATACAGACTGATATTTGAAAAAACATGCCACTTACATGTAGAATTTGAGCATAAAACATTTTGGGCTATTAAGGAATTTAGTTTTAATCTAAAAGATGCTGGTGAGAAAATATTATTGCAACTCAATGAACATGATGAGATTAGAAATGAAACATATGATAATGCAAAAATATGTAAAGAGAAAATAAAAATATTGCATGATAGGAAGATTATTCAGAAGAAATATAAACCTCGACAAGAAATTCTATTATATAATATAAGAATAAGATTCTTTCTAAAAAAACTGAAATCCAGATGGTTAGGGCCATTTAAAGTAATTAAATTCTATCATTATGGAACTGTTGTGATTAAAGATCCTAACACTGGAAAGATATTTAAAGTTAATGGGCATTGTTTAAAACACTATTATGAAGGACACATACATTAATTTGAAGAATTTTTAATGTTAAGTCAACCAAACTAAACAAAAGGTATGTCGGGCTGATGACATTAAACCAAGCACTTTATGGGAGGCAACCCATACTTATATGTTTATGTATTACTATTTAGTTTGATAAGTGTCTTATATATTAGTAGATAATAATCCTACACAATTACATTTATTATAAATTAAGCATAATATTGGTATTGGAAGAAAATTTGAGATTTAATTGAATGAAAAACAAAAAAAAATTGCAAAAAATTGGCCACTGGCGCCGACGACGCGCAAGGAAATTGATCTCAGCATCGGCAGCGCCCCTTGAGTGCGCCGGCAACACTGAGGATAGTTCCTGCGACTTTTGGCGGTCTTTGGCGGGAGTTTGCTCCATAATAACTGCCAGAAGGTGTTTTTAAAGTCCTAAAAACTGCCTAGGACACTTAGAAACTTCCTATTTTTGGATTTTATGGCTTTCAATTCCATAAATACTTCAAGGTATGAAGTTTTTAATAGAAGAAAGTTTATTTGTTTCGACGCACAGAGATTATACGAAAAAATTATATAAAAAAGAGATTGATCAAAGAAAGAGGATATGTTAATCATGGGTTGATCAATCCAAGTGCTTCAATTGACAAGATCATTCTGCAAATGAGATGAGAAGTTCTGTGTTACACTACCGTTGTGGTTGTTATTCCATGTAGTGAAATAGTTCTATGCAAATCTACATGGAATTAACCAAGGAGTTGTCTTCATTTGAGGTAAGGTTGTACCATTTACTCCTGCAAGGATTAATGAATTGTATATGATAGAAAATATTTCAATCTATCATTATGCCAATTTCATTCCTACACAAGATTTGATACAAAATACTTATAATTTTCTGACGGATGAAAGTGATATGTGGGAAGAACGAGATGAAGGATATATTAGTTTTCCTACTTCATCACTTAATCCAATTGTGAAATTATGGCATTTCTTTGTTTGTGCAAAATTACTTCCTACTATGAAGATCAGTAGAGTCACCAAGGAGAGCGCTATTTTAAACTATTGCATTCAATAGAGAAATATTTTGATATAGGTTTAATTATATTTAAATCTGAGATGAGAATTATTATGAATGGGCCAATTTATGGACTTGAGCATCTTTCAGTAATTTTTCTAATTTGCAGTCAATCCCAAGTGCCATATGAAAGTTGGGAAAGTCTTACTACCATGGAAGCCTATGATTCCTACTGATGATAAGTACGTTTGTAATGAAAATGAAGCACTAAATGCTATTATAGATCTTTCTTCACATGCTTCATCTCTATTAATGCACCAACAGTTGGAAGTTTGCTTGCTTTAGAGAAGAAATTGAAGAAAATTGAAAGAGAACTTTGGAGTATTATGAATACAGTAGGAGATCTCAATTACCTTTTTGATTAACTAAATTGGAGAATGAAATAAAATTTTGATCACACTGAAACTTTTGAAGCAGGATTAGTTCAGATGTTTAAAGAAAAGGGGTGGATCGAAGAAAATTAGCGAGATCAATTCCCGTACCGATCCTTTACAACTTATATGTTCAGGTATTAGAGGAGGTGAAAGAATTGAAGATGAGGTTGAATGATTAAAGATTGTGAACTCTTTACTTGGTTAAAAATGTTTATGTGTTTTAGTGTAATTGTATGAATTTGGTTAGGTTTGATTTGGTTTGTGTTTGCTTTAATTTTGAAATTTGATTGTGTGTATAGTTTTGTGTCAGCGTTTAGTGTTGTGGCTTAAGTTCGAAGCTGATTTATTATTAGTTAGTTTAATATGTATGAATTTCTAAAATGTGTTTGTAAAAAGTGTATTTTCATATATAAAAGATAGTATGTTATTATTTGTGAAATTGATTGTTTGTGAAATGTGTATTTATAAATTTAGATAAAAATTTATGTTTAAAAATACTAAAAACTTTGGAGAAAATTGAAAGGAAATTGAAAATTTGAAAAATTAAAATAGCGAATTTCGGGCCTTCAGTGGCGACGGCACTAGCATTGGTGCCGACGGTGCCCTTAACCCGAGAGCAACGAATTAACCCTTTAATTCATGATTTTCACCTCAAACTTCCATTTTTACCCCCCTTAAGTCACCTTCAACCTTCGATTTTGCACCTAGGGCTTGATTTTGGGTGGATTTGAACCAATTTTAAGGCAAAAAAACTTCGGATTTCATCTTCTCTAAATAAGAGCTACACTTTAAAGTACAAATTTTTAGTTTTCACCAAAGATTTTTTTCACATTAACTAGATCCAAAATTTTGAAAATTTTTTGAGAAATTTTCAGAAAATGCTTTGGTGAAGAACTCTTATTTAGTGGATTTAAGTTTAAAGTAGTTTACATTTTGATTTTCAAAATTTTTGGGATCTATTCAAAATTTTTCTAGATTTCGTATGGCACCTAGATCGAGCAAAAGAAAAGTAGAATATGATGAGCAGAGATTTGTTAGCTTTAGAGCCAATGCTCGATTTCATAGTTTGCAAGAAAATAAAAAAGTAATTCAGGATCGTGGTTTTAAAAATCCTGAAGGAGAAGTTGAACGATTGATTATCACTCAGTAATGGGAAAACTTCTGCTATTTTATTATCGATGTGATAGCTGGGATTGTAATGGAACTTTATGCCAACCTTCCTCATGCTTTTGATGATTTTGTTTTTGTTGGAGGAAAAAGGGTGGAGTTTACTCCTAGAAAAATTAATGAGTTTTATGAGTTGGAAGATGTGTATAGATGTCAGTATCATTCTTTTGCTGCTATAGATCAGGCTTTAGATGATGTTATTTCTTTTCTGACAAGTGAAAAAGGCGCTTGGAAAATTAAAAATGGAGTTAAAGTTAACTTTCCCCTGTCTATGTTAAATGTAGTATCTAAGGCATGACACTATTTTATTTCTTAGAGGATGATTCCAACGAATCATCATAGTGAAGTGATGACCAAAGGAAAATATGTTGAGATTTTCATACATATTTTATACTGTTTTTTATGATATTGCACTTTAAAGAAAGGTATTTTTTATGTTTTGTTGTAGGAATGATGAATTAGAGTCGTTGGAGCAAAAAGATGCAAAAAGGAGCGAATTTAGAGTGAAAAGGACCAAAATGTGAAGATTTAAACTAGGTCGCCGATAGCACCCTTGACGCCGCTGACGGTGAGATTTTCCCGAGACTATAAAAAAAATTCTCCAAAAGCCCATCGACGGCACCCTTGAGGCTGTCAATGGCGAGATCAAGGGTTATGCCTACTCAAGCCTTGGATAAGGCCAAATTTTGAAGGGATGCTTAGGTAACTCTTAAGAAAGCTCATCTATAAATTTAAAAGAACATTTTGGCCAAAACTAGAAGAGAACTAGAGGCCTTGGAAGTTACCATTTGTGTATAGAATTTCCAGTAGAGTGTAACAATTGTGAGGAATTCTTTAAGAGATTGTAAGAGTGGAGGGAAAGTGAGAGATGTGTAATAATTGTGAGGAATTCTTCGAGAGATTGTAAGAGTGGAGGGAAAGTGAGAGATTTCTTCCACTTCGAAGAAGAATTCTGTGTGCTGTAAAGAAAGAAAGAGATTCAGAGGAACTTCGAGGAGCAATATTATGAGGAATTCTTCGAGAAATTGTAAGAGTGGAGGGAAAGTGAGAGATTTCTTCCTCCTTGCTCGTTTAAAGAGGAAATGTGTGTTGTAAGGAAAGGAAGAGATTCAGAGGAACTTCGAGGAGTTTTCTTGGAGAGAAATATGTGCTGTAAAGAAAGGAGCAGATTCAAATGAACTTCGAGGATGTTCTTGAGGAGAAATTAGAGATAAGTTTTTTACTTGTTACAATTTGTATGACTTTGATTTTATATTTGAATTCCGAGTTTTGTTGTGTTTTCCTCAAGAGTTCTGAGTAGTTTTCTCTGTCTTTCTCTTTATCTCAAGATTTGTGAAATGGTGATTTGAATTGGTGACGCAATGAAAATATTTAAGAAATTGTGATGATATTTTCACTTTGATCTTAATTTACTTTCAATCAGGTCATTTAATTTGTTAAAATATGATGAGTTTTACAACTAAAGTGAAGGTTACATCTAAGATTCAGGGAGGTCAAATCCCTTGGAAGTTGGGTGCAAATAAATAGGGAAATATTATTACTGGGCGAAGAATTAGAGATTTTAGAGTGCAGACTAAAATACCTAAGTTGGTCCTATCGTTTGGGTGCTGATGTGTAGATGTTAGCCCTCAGGTGAGGGGAACGTCGGAGTTTCGAAGTGAGAGCCGGTATCCTCCCAGCCTAGCCACAGAATCAGTAAGCAAACATAGGATTACTCAATGTTTTTTATGCCTGGACCAAAGGGTAAAGAATAAGAGTGCTCCTATTTGGCTCAATATAAATTGAACAAATTCATTTTATCCATTCAATATAATTTCTTAACAAGGAGAAGGATGCTTTCTTATTTATTGAATATCATAATTAAACCCTACTTTTTATCATTAGTTATTTATTAGTTATTAAAATTAACTATTTATTTCAATTGCCTATTAGTGACAGATAAGCAATTTGAACGTCGTTGTTGGGATTAAAGTCTTGCTTTTCTAAGGTCTTGTCCGTAATTCTAAACCACTCCCTGTGGGATCGATATCTAGGACTCCATTAGAGCCCTATATACCTATGCGATATGTATAATGGTGTTGATAATTTTGACTTTAACATTATTGAATATTATATTTATACATCTTAATCAAATCAAACACATCTATAAAGTCATGATCAAGTCTTTGGACGTCGTTGCTGGAAATTAAATCTTCTAGTAGCATCATCAAATTCTTGTATTTGTCGATTTACAAAAAAGTCGGTCAAGTTTTTGGCGCCGTTGCCGGGGAGTGATTGAGTAAGTGAGTAAGAAAATCACAATCAGAATAACGGACAAATTATAATTATTAGAAAATTTTTTAATTAAATTGCAACTTATTTTTATATTTCTTTTTAAGTTAATTATATTACTGAGTACTGATTTCAAATTGTATGCGTAAATTTGGACCTAAAAGTCTTATACCCTACGATTCGGAATAAGAATGCACTGTTAGAAGAATTAGAAAATTAAGAAGAGAACCTAGAAATTCTGATATAATGGAAAACAGCCTGAACAATCAAGGAATAGAGAATGAACGCCAACCTAGACCCTTAAGAGATTATGCAAATCCTACAGAGGATGAGATTCACTTATCTATCCAAAATCCTGATGTAGCTGCTAATTCATTTGAGCTTAAACCTTATAATTCACTTATCAATCCAAAATCCTGATGTAGCTGCTAATTCATTTGAGCTTAAACCTGCTATTATCCAAATGGGTACAAACTAATCAATTTGGAGAAACACCAAATGGAGATCCTAATTTACACCTCACTAGTTTTTTAGAACTATGTGCTACTTTTAAATATGACAGAGTCTCAAATGATGTTATTAGACTTAAACTTTTTCCTTTTTCACTGAGGGACAAGGCTATGATGTGGTTAAATTTGTTAGCACCTAGATCTATTAGAACTTGGGGAGAAATTTCATAGAAATCTCTATCCAAATATTTCCCTCTATCCAAAACTACTAAACTAAAAAATGACATAACATCGTTCTGTCAGATTGATGGAGAGTCAATATATGAAGCTTGGGAGAGATTTAAAGATCTTCTTAGAAAGTGTCTTCATCATTCATTACCAGATTGGTTAATAATTCAAACTTTTTATAATGAATTAGTGGGATCTCTTAGATCGATGATAGATGTTGTGGCTGGTGGTTCTTTAATGTCAAAACCTTTTGATGAGGCTTATTCATTAATAGAAGAGATCGCTACAAAAAATTTTCAATGTCTCTCTAAGCGGGTAAATCCTAAAAGAGTAGCTAGTATCCATAATTCTGATGCAATATTTATGTTAGCTTCGTAGATTGCTACAATATCAAAGAAATTAGATCTTTATGGGATGAATTATTCTTCAGCACCTCATTTGATGGAAGAAAATTCATCTGGGCAATTTGTGGATGTTCAACCTTCATATGAGACCTTAAATAATTAATAGACCCAATAACCCATATTCAAACTATTATAACCCAGGTTGGAAGAATCATCCAAATTTTAATTGGAATAACAATTCTTCTACAAATCAACAATGGGCAAACAACTCAGTGAACCCATTATGAAATTCATCCAACTAGGGAAATATTAACTATAGACCTTCTTATCCTCCAGGATTTAACAGTAATACTCAAATTAAGGAGAAGAAGTTATCTATGGAAGAGTTGATATTAAACATGGGTCAATAATTACAGAATCAAGGAAATCAATTACAGATTCAAGGAAATCAATTACAACATCAAGGAACTGCTATTAAGAATATTGAAAACCAATTAGGGCATATCGCTACTGCGCTTAGTAACCAAACATTAGGAACTTTTCCGAGTACTGTGGAACCAAATCCTAAAGATTAAGGAAAAGAAAAAATAAAGGCAATTCAATTACGAAGTGGAAATGAATTATAGACAAAAGAGCAAAAATAAATAGAAACTGAAAAAGTGAAAGTGGTTACCGAAAAAAAAAGGATCTTGTGTACCCAGATTTAGAGTATTCATTTACACCAATGAAAATCACTGTGGAGAAACCTCCACCACCATTTCCTCAAAGGTTGAAGCAACACAAACATAACAAACAGTTTTCTAAATTTTAAGAAATTCTTAAGAAGTTAACGATGAACATTCCCTTCGTAGAAGGTTTGGAGCAGATGCCCAATTATGCGAAATTTATGAAAGATATTTTGAACAAGAAAAGAAAGTTCACAGACAACAAAACTCTTGCACTTAGCGAAGAGTGTAGTGCGATTATTCAGAAAAAGCTTCCTAAAAAATTAAAAGATCCTGTTAGTTTCACATACAGTGTGCTATCGGTGAAAAATTTTATGGAAGAGCTTTATGTGACTTTGGAGCCAGCATTAATCTTATGCCTCTATCAATTTTCAAAAGCTTAGGATTAGGAGAAGTCTCACATACTTCTATAACTCTACAGTTAGCTGATTGTTTAGTTACATATCCTAAGGGAGTTATAGAAGATGTGTTAATAAAAGTGGATAAATTTATCTTTCCTGTGGATTTCATTATTTTAGATATGGAGGAAGATAAAGAAATACGTATCATTTTAGGGAGACCATTTTTAGCTACTGGAAAAGCTATGACAGATGTTCAAAAAGGAGAATTAACTATGAGAGTAAATGATCAAGAAGTGACTTTTAACATTACGAAATCTATGAAATACCCTACTGTTGAAAGAGATAATGAGTGTTTTCACTTGGAAATTATTGAACATCTACTGAACGAACATGTTAAATAACATTTTGAAGATAAAAAGTATTTTGAAAAAGAAGAGCATTTTGAAGAACATATTGAAGAGAATGATGAAATTATTCTGGATAAAAATGAAGAATTAGATTGTGTTCAAGAAAGATTTGAGATGTTGGATATTACAGAAAATGCTGATAAGAATCTATTTCCATGAATTATAAAACAACCTGAACTTGAGTTGAAAACATTACCTAACCACTTGAAGTATGTGTTTTGAAAGATTTGAGATGTTGGATATTACAAAAAATGCTGATAAGAATCTAGTTCCATCAATTATAAAACCACCTGAACTTGAGTTGAAAATACACCTAGCCACTTGAAGTATGTATTTTTGGGAGACTCATCTACATTACCTGTTATTATGTCTTCAGAATTAAATGATTTGCAAGAGACTTGAAGTATGTGTTTTTGGGAGACTCATCTACATTACATGTTATTATATCTTTAGAATTAAATGAACTGCAAGAGAAAAGACTGTTAAATTTACTAAAAAGATATAAGAAATCTTTTGGTTGGACCTTAGCTGATATTAAGGGAATCAGTCTGTCTATCTGTATGCACAGAATTATATTAGATGAATAATATAAACCAAGAGTTGATCCACAAAGGAGATGAATCCGATAATGAAAGAAGTAGTAAAAGTATAAACCAAGAGTTGATCCACAAATGAGATTAAATCCAATGATGAAAGAAGTAGTTAAGAAGGAAATTTTGAAATAGTTAGACACTGGAATTATATATCCTATTTCAGATAGTGCGTGGGTATAAATTTTGAAATGGTTAGACACTGGAATTATATATCCTATTTCAGATAGTGCATGAGTAAGTTAATTCATTGTGCTCCTAAAAAAGGAAGAGTGACTGTTGAAACAAAAGAAAATAATGAATTAATACCTATCAGACTCGTAAAAAGGAGTGACTGTTGAAACAAAAGAAAATAATGAATTAATACATATCCAAAAAGTTACTGGGTAAAAGGAGGAGTGACTGTTGAAACAAAAGAAAATATTGAATTAATACCGATCAGACAAGTTACTGGGTGGCATATTTGCATTGATTAAAAAAAATTACACACTGCCACCAGGAAAGATCACTTCCCTTTACCCTTTTTAGATCATATAGTGGATAGACTTGCTGGGCACAAATATTTTTTCTTTTTAGATGGATATACCGGTTACCATCAAATTCCTATTGCTCCTCAGGATCAAGAAAAGACAACATTTACTAGTCCTTTTGGAACTTTTGCTTTTAGAAGACTGTCTTTCGGATTATATAATGCAACTGCAACATTCCAGAGATGTATGCTGTCCGTATTTAAAAAGTTAATTGATGATGGATTGGAAGTATTTATGGATTATTTCTCTGTATTTGGAACATAATTTGACGCATGCTTAAATTACATTGAAAAATTTTTAAAGTTATGTGAAAGAACTAATTTAGTTCTAAATTGTGGTAGCAGGAGGAATTCTGTTAGGGCATAAAATTTTGGAAGATGGTATGGAAGCAGACCCTGCAAAAATTCAAGTTATATGTGTTAGGACATAAAATTTTGGAAAATGGTATGGAAGCAGACCCTGCAAAAATTCAAGTTATATCTAAATTTCCTCCTACTAATGTAAGAGAAGTTAGGAGTTTTCTTGGACATGTTTGTTTTTATAGGCGTTTATTAAAGATTTCTCAAAAGTTACTAAACCTCTATGCCAAGCTTTAGAAAAGGACAATAAATTTGAATTTACTGAAAGTTGTTTCAATGCCTTTGAGTTATTAAAAGAAAAATTAATTACAGCCCCTATTATAGTTTCACCTAACTGGGAGAAACCATTTGAACTGATGTGTGATGCTAGTGATTATGCTACTGGAGCTGTTCTTGGACAAAGGTACGAAAAGATTACTCCTCCAAAATGATTATTTTGTATCATTTAGATAATAACAGGTTTAAGCTCAAATTAATTAACAGCTACATCAAGATTTTTGATAGATTAGTGAATTTCATCTACTGTAAGATTTGCATAATCTCGTAGGGGTCTTATTATGAGGAGATGTGTACCTTATGAAGAAACTGAGCTGATCATCAGAAATGTCATGATTCTGTATTTGGAGGATATTTTGGGATTGATAAAACTACTTATAAAATTTTACAAGCTGGATTTTATTGGCCTACCATATTTGAAGATGTTTATAGATATATAAAAACTTGTGATCGATGTCAACGAGTTCGCAATGTATCTAGAAGAAATGAAATGCCTCTAAATTTCATATTGAAAGTTAAGATCTTTGACGTTTGGGGATTAGATTTTCTGGGACCGTTTATTCCTTTATTTGGGAACTTATATATATTAATTGCAGTGGACTACATTTCTAAGTGGATTGAAGCACAAGAGAACTTATATATATTAATTGCAGTAGACTACGTTTCTAAGTGGATTGAAGCACAAGATTTACCCTCGGAACTTGTATATATTAATTGCAGTAGACTACGTCTCTAAGTGGATTGAAGCACAAGCTTTACCTCGCTGGTGGCGCTAAAGTTCGAGAAGTTTTGATGAAAAATATTTTCACTAGATACGGAATGCCTAGAATGATTATCACTGATGGAGGATCTCATTTTANCCAAAATTGAAATTCACCTCAAACCACTTGGTCTAGCCCAACCATGGCCACCAAAGCCATCTTTTGGACTCCAAGACCCAACCTAGATCCAACAAGACAACCATAGTTGTGGCATGGACCAAGGGTCCCTTGATTTGTGGGATTTATTCTAAATATTGGATAAACCAAAGAGATGTTTATACTAGCCTTCACAAGCCCTCAAACTATCATCTTTAAACTTTTTTGACCACCTCGACTAAGCTAGCCACAAGCCTAGCCCTGCCTAGTCACTAGAAAATCTAAAATTGAGAGCCTTTCCCAACCTTTGAACTCCAAATTCTGCTCATCCTATATGGCTAACTCTGATTGGTCACTATCATCGCTTAGCACTCCGCCTAAGCTTATTGACACCATCTAATCAGAGCTTGACGCCTTGCCATTGGCCTCACCTATAAATCTCCACCTCACGACCAAGAATGGAAGAAGATCCAATTGCTTGGGGAGACTCTGCCAAAATCACTCCAGAGCTTCTCCTAACCTCACTGAGTTTAATCCCACTGTCCTTAGCCACTCATTCCAACTATATAAGTCCAATTTCTTTGTTGAAATCTAGAGAAGTTTTCTACCATTCCATAGTCCTCTACCAATCTTCATATTAACTTGCTCTTGAGCTTCACCAAAGCACAAGGAGAAGTTCCCCACTAAAAGCCCCATCCTTTGAGCCCTTTGCACTAAACTTTGACCAAGGCAGCACAACCCTCCGATCGAACTTTTACAAAGTCTCAACCCTTGCTTGAATCGGCGCTTGAAGGATATTTGTGGACTCACAAGGAAGCTTCGGAAAACACCTAATCAAGGCCTCACCTCTTCAGCTAAGGTATACACCATTTCTCCCAAATCTAAGCTTGGTTTGGGCTTTTATGAAGAAAAAGTTTAATTTCATACTTGATCAGTTGTATAGATAGGTTTGCTTTAAATAGATGAAGGTGTAGGATCAAACCTCATGTGATTTGGTTGAGTATCAAGCTATATTTTAGTTCTAGAAATTGGACGAATCTCGATTTAGGTCAGTTGGGGATGATTACCAGGAGCTGTTGGACCACGCATGTATTTAGTGGATGACCCAGATCGCATTGGATGGAGCTACGGTTTGCGAAAACTGAGATGCGTGGTGGCTAACACGGATGGCAGTGCCAAATCAAAATGCGCCACATGGAAAGCTCAGAGCATACGAGGCTGACGAGGCCACCGTGTGGATAAGTAGTTAAATAGAGAATTTTTGATTTAATTAAATACTAAAACTTTAAAAAATCTTAACTTGGTGTAGAAAAATCATAAAAATAAAATAAAAATACCCTGATGCTCAGTGAACAGAGGAGAAAATTATGAAATAAAAATCTAAATTATTAGTAATGTATTTTATCTTTAATTAATTAAATACCCGAGAGCTTGCTTTAATTCTATTGAATTAAATATTAATTACTATGACTTGAAATCTAATGGGTTTATTCTCCATGTGATTAGGAGTGTTATTTGATTTTTCCAAAGTCAGAGAACACCCCTAATCCTAAGAGCCATAATTTTCAAAGTTGAGTCAACCCTTTTTATTAAAAATAAATATATAAATTAAAAATAAAAATTAGAAAAATATGAGACTTATTTTGGTAGGTTTAGTACAGTTAAAAGACCCTAAGAAATATATAAAATAAGTAGGTGTATCATCTTAGGAAATTAAGTCATTAAAACTCATAAAAATTACAGAAAATAAAATATAATTCAATAAGTCACAAAATTTGATCCATAGTGAGGATAATGAATATATTAAGTCACTGTAAAAAGTTGAAACTTATTTGAAATGTATTTCATATCAATACTTTTTTTTTCAAGATAAAGGAAATTTTTGTACTAAAACATCTAAAATAAATAAAGAATAATTTTGAAATTTATGAAAAGTGATTTGGAGTGATCCTTGTAACTAGGGGCAGTCAAGAAAAATAAAATTGATGTAAAATATTTTTTTAGCTAAATTTTTATTTTAAAAAATAATTAAAAATAATTAAAAATCACAAAAATATAAAAGTATACCAAAATGTCACAAATTCTAAAAATAATTAAAAATCACCAAATTGTTTAACTTGAGACCATTTAATTTTTTTTTTAAATTTTCCTAATAAAGTTATGTAATTTTAAATGTCTAAAATGTATTTTTCTTGACTTTGCATTAAAATGATTACAATAAATAAAATAAAAATCATAAAAATGAAAAAAAAATTTCTCTGAGGTTTTTGAACTCAAAGAGACTAAAGAAAAATATAAAAAGAGTAATTTTTGAAACTAAATTATATTTTCTATTTAATTAATCACTAAAATCAATAAATAATTATAATAATTAAAAATTAACTAAAAAAATCATTAAATTTTGTCTAATTGGTCCTCTCATCTAGATGAGCCTCTAATAATTTTCCTAAAGACAGAAACTTTAATTTCATTAATCGAATGAATTAACATTGAAAATTCATATTTTTGAGTAAAAAAATTATAAATATTAGAATAAAAAATAAGAAAAAAAATCATAATTTCACCTCTGATATTTTAATTGACCCATGAGTGGGGTACAAAGAAACTTTCAAAGCCATTTAAGCTGAATTTAATGATTTATGAAGTGGAAAGCTTTAGGGGCAAAATGGTAATTTTGGGATTTGATGCCCTAATTAAAATTTAGGCTAAATAAAGGGTAAATGAGTAATATTGATCATAATAAACTTCTTTAGATTATTGAAACATAAGGGTTTAAGTGATATAACCTAACTCACCACTTTGTATAACGAAGGTAAAAATGTAATTTTCCTAAATTATTATGACTTGGAAGTCAACCTAATTGGATGATCCTAAGGTAGTGGGATTAAGCTAGAAAGATAATAACTTACTCATTTGAAGCCCCTAATTGGTGATTAATGCAATCTTTTAATGAGAATTAAATCCACTTAATTGAATATCTTTGATTATTGTAAATCTACTTTAAAAAGTTGAATCAAGGGCTTGGTAGTGAGCTAGGCTTGAATTAAAATTATCTAATGATGTTTAAAAAAGAGAAAATTAATTAATTATGGGTGATTTAAAAGCACACAATCACAAATTTAATTGTGAGCACAAAGTCCTTAATGATTTAGGCTTGCCCTTAGGGGCACCTTCTCACATAACCCTTAAATAAAACATCAAGTGAATGTCTAAGTACCGCGCTAATGGGATAATTAAAACATCAAGGTTTGTTTTGCACAGGATAAATTAATTCATTGAATCAAAATTTAACTTTTGATGATCAATTGAACAACACAATAAGTTTAAATGAACTTCAAATGGTTCAAGGGGTTTCAAAAGTTATTTAGGGTTATGCCTCCAACACTTTTATGATTATTTAGATATTTTGAGGAATAATTGAACTTATTATTTTTTTTCAAGAAAATCATCCTTTAAAACTTCTAGGGATCCTCTAAGTTATGCCTCGGGACCCAATAATTCACCTAAATAAATAAAAACTCTCTATACTACTTATCCTACATTACATTGAATCAATGCTCAAGGATTGGAGTCTTATCTACGGTATTTAAATCTATGTGAGAAACTGGAAATATTTGTTTTTGCCACATATAAATCATCAAGCTTGTGTAAGTCTGAGGTCTAGGTGGCTAGGGCGATGACGATAAGGTTAATGTGTATTAGACCGAGTGATATGACGTGAGATTTAGAATAGTATCTCCTAATTCAAGGACTTTCAAGAATAGGAGAAGATACAAACCGATGATACTATTAATTGGCTCTTGATGAGATTATTTCCCTGATACTCTTAGTTTGCCTATAGTCCTAGCTCGATCAAAGTATTTAACCTGTGGACTACAGTACTTTGCAAAGTATTTACAAAAATAAATATTCTTTTGCCTGTAAATTAAACATTACATGTATGAAAATTAAAAAAAAAAATAAAAAAATTATAAAGTTCCATGTTTAATCACTTGGATCGAGGTTAGGACAGCTCTACATAGATTATCGGGTTGGTAGCTCTTACTCAAGTTTGGGAAGCACATAGTCCAGCTCTTAGACCCCGCCTTTACCAATGTTTTACACTTAGTTCTAATCTTTGACCCAACCCGCACTTATGCGTATTTTTAATCTCCTTAATTATACAAAAAATATGTCTCAATTTATATCTAGTGGCTAGTGTGAATGCTTTCAATGATTTATAAATTGTAAAATAAATTTTCACATTAGGGGTACTATGCAAGTATACACATTGTTTCAAGTAATATAGGATTTTCTTTAAAAACCTCATTATTGATCCCACGAGGAATGCAATAAATTGCACTAATTCTACTTAAATTGCAATCTAAAAAAATGAAGATTTAAAATGATATGCTTGCAAAAAAATACCACTAAAAGAGCTTAAAAAGAAAGTAATAACTAAATGTAACAGCTTAATTAAATATAATAAGTTTGGATATTAAGGAAAAGCCTTTCCTCTTGCAAATATATTTTAATCTATGTAGGATTCAAATGATTTGAGACAACATTGTGGTATTTTGACAAATAGAAGTATACATCATTCATTACCCCCTCCCAGTGCTCGCAAAGAACATTAGCTAACTTAAGGCCGATTCCTTAACATCTCGACTCCACATCAGTGCTATCTAGCCTCTCACCTGTACATGCCCCTAGCATATGCCATCATAATGATTGAGTTCTAGCATAAGGGTACTAAACCTTAAGCCAAACTGATAATAATCTAGTCTGTCACTCTAGATTTAACCAATTCTACGCCCATCAGAACTTATCTCCCTATATCTTTGCACTTCCCCTTAGGTGATTGCCATGGATCTGAATAGAATGAATTACGGTATTCACCAGTTGGGTGAAATCATAGCTCTATCAGGTCATTATGTTTCTCAACGGATTTTAACCTCACAAGTGACAAGTTTACGAAGTAAATGAAGATTCAGTGAAAATACCATCACAATTTTAAAAAGTAAAAATAAATCTTTAAATAATTCTCATCCCACAAGACTAAGTTCCATATGCAAGAGGAAAGAAAGCAAACTAATCAAAATTCATGGAGATTAAACAAAAACAAAACATTTGTATTGAAATCTAAGTCTTACAAAAAAAAAACTCAAAAACAAATATAAAGTACCTTATGTTTTCTCCCTAAGCAAATTTCTGGAGTTTCCTCTAAGTAATCTTCAAACTTCTTCATAGTAAAACACACTCACACTTACCCTTGAAAACAAAATATATAAAACCTAACTCACTATTGTCGCCCAATTGAAGTTTTGAGCCAGAAGGTCTTTAAATTCAACTAAATCCTTCAAATTAAATAAAAAATAGAAAATAACCAAGGGTTGCTTGAAAAACTCCTCTAAAATTTAGCCAAATTTGATGTATATTTTAGAAATGTGGTTCCTTGCGCTATAACGTCTGTCGGTGGCGCTATGGTGCCAAGGGGTGGCGCTATAGCACCACACAAAATTCATCATTTTTGCTCAATTTTTTTCTCATTTTCTCTAAATATTCATTCCATGTACATGAAACCAAAACATGCAAAATACGTTCCTTTAAAGTGTAATATCATAAAAAATTTACATAAAATGCTTATAAAAGAAATACTAAAAACATGTTATTTTGAGGTGGATAAATTCCCCCAAACCTTGTCCTTAAGTAACTCCTTATAATATATAATATTTATAACATGTGGCAACAAAGTTAGTATAAGGAATTCTATAATTTTTTCTTTATAAAATGCTATAATGAAGCTTTCAGAAAAATTTTTAACAGCTCAACTTAAAAGCTAGAGTAGAAGAACGTTTAGTATTCAAGTTAAAAAATTATAATTTTCTATCTATTTCAAAAATAGCCGCAATTTGTCATACTAAGGATACTTAGAAGATATACTAGAAATAGATTTGGATGAGAACTTTATTAGTAAAGGTACTAATACTTCTAAGTCTAAGCTAGAAATGTATTTAAGTTTCTTTCCTTAAGATGATCAAGCAGAGCCAATTTTTGATTAGGCATTTCCTCCAGCTTCTCCTAACATATATTTTTCCTTTTTGCTTCTCTTTTTTCTTTTAGGATTATTTTCAATACTTTCTTATTTTCTTTTTTTTCTCTTTTTTTATGTCATGTGAGGATTACTATATCTGGATAACCTTTAATAACTTTGAACTTCACTGTCCCCCTCTTAAAGTTAAAAACACCTCATATTATTGTACTTTAACAAATGTATATTAGCATTAAAATTTTTCTTAAAGTCTCAATTCTTTATTTTTAAGTATAAATCCAAGATCCTTAATATTTTAAAAGTACATCATTCTTTACTTTAAAAAGTAAAAGCATAACTCTAAACCCTTCATACTAAACATCTTAATTCTAGAATTAACCTTTATTATTAAAACTTTTACTTAGGTTTTCTACAACTTTCATATAATTAAAAACATAGTTTTGTTAATTCGACATACCACAGGTTATGTTAAAAGTAATTTTGAAAAACACAATTTTTGGGGACAACATAAAGTTTAGTTTAAAAAAGTTTTTCTCCCTTCCCCCAAACTTAAAATTTTAAACTAATTTAAAGCAAGAAAGTTCATGAAGTAAGAGAATTTTCTTTTTAAATTTTGAAAATAGGGAAACTAAAGCAGGTTCAAGTAGGGAAGACAAGTATCGAGTTGTGATAAACATAAGTTTAACATGTATAACAGTAAAAACATAAAATAAACACTACTGTAGCATTTAAATTGGAGCAAAAAATAGATAATGGAAATAACAGTTTAACAGAAACAAGAAAACTTAAATGAAATTAAATACAGGCACATTACACATAAGTACAACAAATTCCAAACATAACAGAGTCCAATTTCTCAAGCACAATAAAGGAAAAGAAAGAGAACACAAACTAAACATCAATCTTCATCATCTCCAGCAGCATCATCATCACCACCAGCATCATCATTACCCAAATCTATGTCCTCATCCATCTGAGAAGGTTGGTATTGTGTGAAAGTAGGGCAAGCAGGAAATTCCACTCAATGATCACCTCCCATGTATTTCCTCATTGCCTCATTATAAGCAAAATCATACTCAAACTTCCTCATCATAGAATAATCACTATGATACAAATGAGATTCAACCCCTTGAACTTGATTATGTAGATGCATGATAAATCCTTGTTAAATCGTCATTTGTTTCATAAGAGAATGCAGAGAAATAGACTCAAAAGCAGATGTTCTAGCAGTAGGAGTAGGAGCAGGAGTAGGAGCTGAAATAAAATGTATGTTAACTCTAGTCCTATGTCTAGTCCCAAAATGTCTCTCATATTTTTCCAAATTTGTTTTTCCAATGAGTTTATGAGATGTTAAAGTTTCTTCACAAGTCTCATACTTCACTCTAGAACCAGCACATAAAGTAGTAATAAGGAAAGGGTAGCCTAAACATTTTGCACTTCCTCTCGAAGAAACAAGCATATTGGTATAAATGAGGGAGCCAATGTCAATAGGTTTCTTCATCTTAGTACAATAGTTTAAAGTGGCTCTCTCAAGGGTTACCTCAAAAAAATGGTTGATATGTGTTGACCTCACTTTTACTTGAGGTCTAGCTTTCTCCTCTTTAGTAGCCAGGGTCTAGCCATAGGACTTTCCTGTTGACTATTCCTAGAGGACTAGAAAAGGAACCCTCATTATTAGAAATTCTAAACTCTTATTTGCTCAACTTAAAGTTCCACATATTGGTCCTAACCTCTAGCACTTGGTATGTGTGTTCAATATGAGAGAGCTCTAAGGGAGTCCCCATAGGATTGCTTAGCCTTAGGGTTGACTCTAGGAGTGGGTCTGGAGCTAGTTCACTCACTTACACTTTCACTCACATTCATTCGACACCCTAAACCCAAACTTGTTGACTATGATCCAATTTACCAAAACACCCTAAAACCCAAAATTTGGCAAAAAATCCCAAAATTACCCAAACTACCCAAATATGTCAAAAAATCATCTCAAACCATTTGAAACCACCCAAATTGCCCAAAACTTCCCAAAATTACCAAAATTACAAAAATACCTACAAATTTACCAAAATTATAAAAATACCCTTGGTGGCCCAAACTTTCCCAAAACTCTCAAAATTATTTCAAATGTCTATAAAATCAATTTTGACCCTTCAATTGGGCCCAATTTGATCAATTTGACCAACTTTGACCGAAAGCCTCAAATTGCCCTTAAAGGCTCAATTTCCCCAAATTCACTCTAAATGTCCATCAATTTGACCCCATTTTCCCCCAAATTTCAATTCTAAACTCAAATTAATCATGTTCAAACTTAATTCAAACCAAATCCAAGTCCAATTGACCCACATTTGAGTCTAATTTCAACCCAAATAAAAAAGCCACAGTTTGGTCTAAAACTAAAATCACACTCAATTGAACCCCCAAATCCTTCCAATTGCCCCAATTATGTATCATGAACTTGTTGAAACATCTCCACACACCATATTGAACCATCAATTGACCTTGTTCAAGCTTCAATTTCACTCAATTTCAACCCAAATCCAAAATTTTTAAATTTGCCCCAATTTAGCCATGTGCAAAAATATTGTAAAAAAATTGAATGCCAAAATCCTAAAATTGGCACCCAATTAATGTTGAGAACTCTTCATGACATTTTCCTAGACCATTTTGAACTCTCAATTTTGACTTAGCCTAACCTAAACCCAAGTCCAACCCAACATCCCCTAATTGATCAAATGTTCAAATTCCTGCCAATTGAACCTCCAAATCAATTCAAAATCACTCCAAATATTTTATAAACCCCTCATGACAATCATCCACACAAAATATATCAATCAATTGGGCTCAATGTCATGGCTAGACTAACCTAAACCCAACTTCAAGACAATTTAACCCAAATCGAACCTATGCACCAAAATTGATTATGCCATGCCAAAGTGACCAAAGTAATCACACCACAGCCACCAAGTGAACCATAATGACCAGGATAGACTAACCTAGTCCGCCTATATGAGTTATGGACCAATGATCCCTTGATTTAAGGGATTTCGCTCCATATTTAGCCAAAACTTGAAATATATTTGCCATCATTGCTTACTCTTGAGAGTTAATGATAATTAGCCACTCCCTAACATCTCTGATCTCAGAGGTGACCAGAATCTGGCCAGCCACCACCTTGGCTGCTGGAAACAGCACCCCAAAGAAGCCTCAAATGACCAAAACCTAAAATTTGAACTCCTCGACCTGGCTCACTTCAATTAGATGCTTGAGCCTTTCTTCCCTCCATCTTAGGAAGCTTTAGCACCCATCAAACCCCCATGAGATCCACCAGGAAGCCATGGCTTTAAATTGATCTCTCCATGGCCAAAAAAGGAGAGCTTGAAAACCTTGGGGAAACTCTACCAAAATCTCACCAAAGCCTTTCCAGACCTTCTTAAGTTCAATCCCATTGCTTACAGCCGCCCAAAGCCACCCCATAGAGCCAATTTCTTCACTGAAATTTTCCCCAAAATTAGGATAGATTTATGCACACCTTCACAGTCCACCAAACTCCAATTATCTGTGCACACACCATCCCTACAGTGAGAGGAGTTGATTCCCCACAAAACCCCCGTCCTAAACAACCCCTAACATAACTCTAGACCGACGCCTAAAATTGAGCTCTATCAAAATCATATATAGACAATTTAATAGGGCTTAGAATTTCATTTGGAGGTTTGTTGGACTCAATAAAAGTTACCACAACCATCTGATTGCGGCCTCCCCTCTTAGAGAAAGGGATTGAGCCTCAACCCAAAACTGAGCTTCATTTGATTCTCCATACGCATTTATTGTATGTCATACCATATAAGCCATATAAATATGTTTGTCTTGACTGGATGAAGGTTTAGAAGCAAACCCCATGCAATTTGGTTGAGTATAAATGAAGATCTTAAAGATTTAGTGTGAACTGTTCTCGGGTTTGGACACCTGGGGATGATGACTAGGAGCCGTCTGATCACGCCTTTATTCAATGAACGGAGGAGATCAAGTCGGACAAACTCTTGGAAGGAAAAGGTGGGCCGCATGAAAGTTGAGGTGGCTGGCGACATCAAATAGCAGAGCGCCATGTGTAAAGTTCAACGTGGATGAGGATGAGGTTGCGTCGCGTGTTTAAGTTAGAAAGTATGGATTTTATGGATTTATTTAAATGCCTGAACTTCAAAAATTCATATATTTCTATAGAAAAATCATAAAAATAAAATAAAAATACCCTTTTGCTTAGTGAATAGAGGAGAATAATGTGGTCTAAAAATAAAAATTATTTGTTAAATCTCTTATTTTTAATGATATAAAATACTCTCTTGAGTATTTTAATTCATTATGATCAAGCATGCTCACCATGGATTGAAACTTTTAGGGTTCATTCCTTGTGACAGAAGGTATGTTATCTAATTTATCCAAGGTTAGAGGGCGTCTCTATGCTTCCAACCTTACTTTTCAAGCTAGGATGGCTATTTTGACTTATTTGAATTACATAAATTAAAATACCACTTGAAAAATTATGAGAATAATTTTAGTAGGTTTCCTATCGTCAAAGTAGCTTAGAAAAAATGTCATGTTGATTTGAACTATTTTGTACATTTCTATAGTTAATTAAATGTGTATATCTTGCTTTAATTTATGTAAATTAAAGTAAATAAAAAATTAACAAAATCAATTCCACACTGTGCATAAAAATCATGTTTACCTAGTGTAAAATTTTAAAACTTATTTTAATAAGTTTGAGCAATAAAGTTGATTTTCATGTTTAATGTGCTATTTTATTTTCTACAATTTTTTTTACATTATTTATGCATAATTTTAGATCTAAAAATTTAGTGCCTTACGATTCTGAATTTGAATGGACAATTAGAACAATTCAAAAAAAAGTAAGACTTCATAATTCTCAAGAAATGAATAACACATTGTAAAATAATATTAAAATTCAAACTACTAAAAATGAACGCCAAAATTTTCAAAAACCTTTAAGGGATTATGAGAACCCTACAGTAGATGAAATCATTTAAGCATTCAAACTTCTGCTGTAGAAATTAACTCATTTGAACTTAAACCTTCAATTATACAAATGGTACAAATTAATTAGTTTGGAGGAACACCATCTGAGGATCCCAATTTACATTTAGCAAACTTTTTAGAATTATGTGCTATATTTAAATATAATGGCGTATCAAATGATTTCGTTAGATTTAGAATCTTTCCTTCTTCCTTTTTCCTTAAGGGATAAAATTAAGATGTGGTTAAATTTGTTAGCTCCTAGATCTCTTACAAATTGGGGAGATTTAGCTCAAAAAATTTTGACTAAGTATTTTCCACCTACAAAAGCTGCAAAGCTTAGAGATGATATTACTTCTTTTACTCAATATGAAGGAGAGTCTATATATGAAGCTTGGGAAAGATTTAAGGAACTTCTTAGAAAGTGTCCACATCATGCTTTACCAAACTTTTTAATCATTCAAACTTCTTACAATGGGTTAGTAGGACCACTTTGATTTTTTATAGATGTTAATACTTGAGGTTCATTGATGTCTAAGCCCTTTAATGAAGCTTATTCATTACTTGAAGAAATGACTACTAATAATTTTCAATTGCCCTCCGAAGGTCAAATCCTAAGAAATTAGCAAGTATTCATGATAGCGGTGCTATTTCAATGATTGTACGTCAAATTGTTGTATTGTCTAAGAAGATAAACCAAACTGGAAAGAATTTTTTTCCAACTCCGCAAATGGTTGAAGAAAATTCATTAGGAAAAATGATTGATTGTCATACTCCATTGAAAACTATAAATTCTACCAATAGACCTAATAACCTTTATTCCAATTCTTACAACCCAGGTTGGAAATACCATCCCAACTTTAATTGGAACAATAATTATAGTGGTGGAAGTTAATAATGGGGCAATACTCAAGTAAACCCATTGGGAAATTGGAACAACCAAATAGAACTAACTTTAGACCTACTTATCCTCCTGGTTTTAATAAAAAAATTAAGGAGAAGAAGATATCTATAGACTAATGTTGGCACTATTTTGGTTGGAGGTTTGTGGGGAGTTAATTTGGTGACTTTAGGGTGGTTAGGTCACATTTAGTGCATGGGTCCAAGTGGGTGCAAATGAACAAGTCTTGGGTTTGGTCTAGGCTAGACATACCAATTGGCCCAATTAATTATTGAATTTGGTGTATATGATCATAAGGAATAACTTTGGTGAAGGATGGAAGTTGTTTTGAGCTCAATTGAAGGGTCAATTTGAGGGAATTCTGAATTTTAGTCAATTTGGTCATGTTGGGCTAGGCATGGGTCTAGCTTGGGTTAGACTTGGGATAAGTCTAAATTGATTGTTCTAAATGGTCAATGGGGACCCTTTTAAGAGTTTTCAATAAGAATTGGATGCCAATTTGGGGGTTAAGGTAATCAACTGGGTGAAATTTCGGGACTTAGCCAATTTACGGCTAAATTGGGGAATTTTTGATTTAGGCCAAAATCAAATGGATATGAGGCTTCACCAAGGCAAATTGATGGTTGATTTTGATGTGTAGGAATGTTATAAATATTTTGTAACATTAATTTGGGCCAATTGACAAGGCTATGGGTTCAATTTTGTGAGATTAGGTCATACGGTCAAAATTGGGGTTTTGACCCAAATGAAAATTGGGCTTAAATCATGGACCAATTGAGCTTGTATTTTGTTTATATTAGCCATATAAAAAGTTAGTTTGAGTTTAGTATTGAAATTGTGGCCAATTAAGATCAAATTGATGGACATTTGAGTTGGATTTGGGGAATTTGGACCCTTAAAGGCAAATTTGGTGATAATTGTTAAAGATGGTCAAAATATTCAAATTAGGTCATGTAGTAGTTGAAAGAAATGAAATTGTAAATATTTGGGATTTATTGAGATTTTCTGGGAATTTTTGGCATTTTTGAGATTTTGGGCTATGGAGGGGTATTTTGGTAATTTGGTCATCTTTGGAGATTTTGGGTAATTTTGGATAATTTGGAGGTTTTGAAAAGGCTTGAAATGAATTTTGATCAAATTTGGGTATTTTGGGTATACTTGGAAATTTGGGCAAAGTTTGGGTTTTTAAGGGTGTTTAGGTAATTTGGGGTGCTCAGGGGCAAAAGGGTAGGTTGGGTATCTTGGTAGAGTTTGAGTGCCAACTACCATCAATAAGCCATGGACCAATGGAAACCCCATTTTAAGGCCTCTATGTAGTGGTCTTAGCTAAACCATAGCCCTAGGGCTAGTAAGTTTAGGAGACCATTAACCAAAGGAAAATATGTTGAGATTTTCATGCCTATTTTATACTATTTTTAATGATATTGCACTTTAAAGAATGTNCGGAGGCTCAATAAAATCATAGCTTAGGGTTTGATAGTTATACCTTCATCTAGTCCTGTAATTTAAATTCCTTATAAAATTGTATACATGTATTGCAAGTACTGACCAAAAGAAAATATGTTGAGATTTTCATACCTATTTTATACTATTTTTAATGATATTTCACTTTAAAGAAAGGTATTTTTGATGTTTTGTTGTAGGAATGATCAAATAGGGTCATTGGAGCAAAAAAATATAAAAAGGAGCGAATTTGGAGCGAAAAGGACCAAAATGTGAAGATTTGNTGTCATTTTTGATGTTTTATTTCAGGAATGATGATTAGGGTAATTGGAGTAAAAAGATATAGAAAGGAGTGAATTTGGAGCGAAAAGGACCAAAATGTGAAGATTTGAACTAGGTCGCCGACGACGCCCTCGACCCCATTGACGTCAAGTTTTTCCCGAGACTATAGGACAAAATCTTCAGAAGCCCGCCGACGGCGCCCTCAAGGCTGCCGATGGCAAGATCGATGGTTATGTCTACTCAAGCTTTGAATAAGGCCAAATTTTGAAGGGATGCTTACGTAACTCTTGGGAAAGCTCATCCACAACTTTAAAAAAACATTTTGGCCGAAAATTAGGAGAGTCTGGAGAGCCTGGAGAGCCTAGAGAGCCTGGAGAGCCTGGGGAGCCTGGGGAGCCTGGAGAGTCTAGAGGCTCTGGAGGTTAGAGAGGTTCCATTAATGTGTAATAATTGTGAGGATTTCTTCGAGAAATTGTAAGAGTGGAGAAAAAGTGAGAGATTTCTTCTTCCTTGCTACTTCGAAGAGGAATTCTGTGTGCTGTAAAGAAAGGAAGAGAATNTCAGCCTTTGCAATCTTCAGCTTCTCTAAATCCTGTAAATTTGTCTTTCAGCGGGGTTAACTAAATTCTGTATTTAAGGAGAAATGGAGCAAAATTGATTTTAAGAACCTGTAGNCCAGCCTTTGCAATCTTCAGCTTCTCTAAATTCTGTAAATTCGTCTTTCAGCGGGGTTAACTAAATTCTGTATTTAAGGAGAAATGGAGCAAAATTGATTTTAAGAACCTGTAGAATTTAAGGTTGCCTTTTTGCTTTTTAGTTGGATTTAGCTTAAATACTGCTTAAATCATGTTCAACTGCCAGCCTTAACAATAAGAAATTTTCATACCTGAGTTTGATGGAAGGCTTGATATTAGGATGTTATAATGCGAAGGATTACATTCCTGTTCGAGTTGATTTCACAGAAAAACATCTTATTTTTAATTTCACTAAGTTCATTCTCTTCAAGGGTAGTAACTCGAAAGCCATTGTTTGTTGGTTATTAGATACATATATATTATATTTGGAGTTGTTAACTGCTTAGAACAATGCCTAGTTGGGATCTTGNTTTCATTCTCTTTAAGGGTAGTAACTCGAAAGCCATTGTTTTTTGGTTATTAGATACATATATATTATATTTGGAGTTGTTAACTGCTTAGAACAATGCCTAGTTGGGATCTTGCGGCAATTGGGCTATCTCACATAGTCAGTGATACTCTACGAGTGATATTATGTCACTTTATCTTTAAATTTAAATCGTTTTACTTGCCTTAGGTCAATATTTTTTTGCAATGGAATTGGTGATATTTCCCTGGATTGTTTTAGGCGCACAACATTAAGAATTTGGTATTTTTACTTTTGAGTTTTGACTTGGATATAAATTTTAATGAGTTATGGAACATCTCTTGTGGTTCGTTGTTACCCAATCGCATATTATTGCTCGGGGTTCGTTCGTACACCAACCGAACAACGGTCCTCATGATATGTTACTTTTGCATTTCAAATTGAATATTATAGTTTTATTACTAGTTGAAGTTTCAATATGTATTTTGGTTTTAATTTACTATCTTGAACTCTATCTTAAGTGAAGTGAGTATCCAAATCTTGTACTGTTATGAAATTTTATACCATTATGAAATTATTATTTTTCGTTATCATAATTCTGTACTGTTATGAAATGATATTTTTTGTTCTCAACTGTCAGATGTTTAACTGTTAAACTTCTAGTGTAAGCAGCAACACTGTGCCTGTCAAAATGGTCTTTTATCTACAAAAAGCTGCAAATCAGTTGTTTTCCAAACTCACAAACCAAACAGTTAAATAGTTTATCCAACACATGGGCAGAATGTTCATTTATCCAGAATCAACTGTTTTCCAAACGCACACACCAAACAGTAAGATAGTTTATCCAGATCAGTTGTTTATCAGCAGCTTATCAGAATAAGCAACTTATCTGGATAAGCTGAATAAGCTACAACTACCCCAAACAGACTCTAAGTATTGTGGAGGCCCTATTAGTATATGTAGGAAAAAAAGTGTAGTTTTAAAATCTTAAATATTTTAATCTTAAATTTTAATTATCTTGAATATTTTATTTAGGATGTTTAAGTTAAAAAATTAGGATTTTAAGTCTTAATGAGCCTATATTGCATTTCTGTGACTCCCAGATCACAAAACGAAACAAGGAAAACATGCCGACATGCAGTCATGCAACAGAAAAATAAAACAAGACAAATAAAATAATAAAAGGTCGGTGTCACTGGGTCGGCAACAAATCCCAGAAAAGAAAAAGTGTGGCCGACATAAACATGCCCGGACTTAATTCTATACATCAATGTAAAAATATAGAATTAAGATACGGAGCACGTGCATCTGCTCCTGGTCCCCTCTAAGTGGTTTCCGCGCTAAACGCTTCTGAACCCGTGCCCGTATCTTATTTCTGCTACAGGAGTCTCTGATACTCTAAAAGTACATAGGAAAAGAAAAGACTTAATCCTGCATAAAATTGAGTGTTAGCGAGAAAACTCACATGCATATAACGTATAATGAGCCATGCCTTATAAGTGGGGGAACTAAATAACACATGCAAACAAATTGTTAGAAATCTTTACTTGTTCCCCCATAGTGGCATCTATGTGCGCACATAGAGGCATGGCTCCCTGTAAAAAGTGCCCTAACACACTACCATACATATGGAGCATGCAGTCACACTCAAGCACAATGCAAAAAATGGATACCTGGTTAGGTTAATCAAATCAATAAAGAACAATAGTTAGGCATAAAAAAAACTACATAGTAACCTAAGTCCTAGCCTAGTACACCATCTGACGAAAAGTGTCCTAAACTAGTGCCTAAGTGCACGAGGTAAGTCTGGGTATAATATGACATTGACGGGGTTGCCATGTTAGCCTTTTCCTAAAGATCTAAAGGATCTAAAGGGCATCACGAAGAGGGTGACACAAGTTAGATCCATTTGATCCTCAGAGAACTCATATTCATGTCAATCCTGATGACTTAACTCGTATTGCCACCGGGATCAACCCAACAAGCAATGTTCATTAACTCATTGTGACCGACACCAAGTCACTCTCCTAACGAGCCTGGCTCGCTACCCATGCAAACGTGCAAATACAAGTGCAGACAGTCATGCGCAAAAGTGATGAGTGTACAATGGGGCAGTGAATAAGGGAAAGATGGGCATACTGTGGAGACAGTGACACAAACAAATGGGTGTCATAGTGATAGTGTTGACCTCACTTTTGGTTAAGATTTAGTTTTTCCTTTTTAGTAGCCTAAGGTCTAGCCATAGAACTTTTATGTTGACTATTCCTAGAGGACTAGAAAAGGAACCCTTACTGTTAGAAATTCTAAATCATTCTTTTCTCAACTTGAAGTTTCACTTATTGTTCCTAACCTCTAGCACTTAATAGGTGGGCTCAATATGGGAAAGTTCAAGGTGAGTCCCCATAGGACTGTTTGGCCTTAAGGTTGAACCTGGTTGTTGGTCTGAAGCTGGTTCATTCACTTGCAATCACTTTCACTCACTTTCACTCATAACCCTAAACCCAAACTTTGTTGACTTTGATCCATTGATCCTTTGGGAGACTCTTGTAGATGGTCCCTTAGACCCACTAGCCCTAGGTTGGGTTTAGCTAGGACTAGTACATAGAGGACCCAAATGGGGATTCCATTGGTTCATGGCTCACATAGAGTGGTCGACACCCTAATTTTATTAAAATATCCAACTTGGTCTTTTGCCCCCCAAATCTACCCAAATTACCTAAACACCCCCAAACCCTAAATTCGATCAAAATTCTCAATTTCATCCAAAATACCCAAATTTGTTCAAAAATCATCTCAAACCATTTGAAACTACTCAAATTGCCCAAAACCGCCCAAATTTACCAAAATTATCAAAATACCCCCCAAATTTGTCAAAATTACAAAAATGTCCTTGATGGCCAAAACTCTCCCAAAACCTCTAAAATAATCTCAAATGCCCCCAAAACTAATTTGTACCCTTCAATTGAACTCAATTTGACCATTTAGACCCAAAACCCCCAAATTATCATTAAAGGCCCAATTTCTCTAAATTCACCCCAAATGTCCATCAATTTGACCTCAATCTTCTCCAATTTCAATTCTAAACTCAAATTCATCATAAATATGATCATTTTAAACCAAAAAGAATCTTAATTTACCCATGCTTTGAGCTCAATTTTGATCCAAACCAAAACCCCCAATTTTGAACATAAGACCCAACCTCACCCAATGGAACCCCATAGCCCACTCAATTGCCTCAATTTGGATCCCAAAATTTTCCTAAAATTCATAATAATAAAATTTAACCCTCAATTGGTCTTGCTTAAGCATCAATTCTAATCAATTTAAACCTAAATTCAAAATCCCCAAATTTGCCCCAATTTAGTTACATGCCCAAATTCCACCAAATTGAATGTCCAAACCCAAAAATTGACACCTAATTGATGTTGACATTTCTTCCTGATATTCCCCTAGATCATTTTCAACCACCAATTTGGACTTAATCTAACTCTAGCCCAACCTAAGCCCAAGTCAAGCCCAACATACCCAAAATCATCAAATGTCCAAATTCCTTCAAATTGATCAATTTAAAATCACCCCAATTCTTTTCTAAACTCTTCATGACAATTATCTACACCAAATTAATCAATTAATTGGGCTTAATATCATGTACAACTTAACCCAAACCCAACTTCAAGTCAATTTGACCCAAATTGAACCCCATCACCAAAATTGACCTAGCCATGTCTAAATGACCAAATTAATGACACCACAACCACCAAGTACACCCTAGTGACCAGCCTAGATCCACCTAAACCAGCCAAGGTGGGCTATAGACCAATGGTTTCCTAAATTAAAAGATTTCATCCCATTTTTGGGTCTAAGCCAAGATAACTCCGCCATCATGACAAACCATTAAGGGTTAATCATTAATAACCCTCCCCCTGGCTCACCTGATTGCTCTGACCACCACCCCTGGCCCTGTCAGTCATCCTAGTGGTTGAAAAACACCAAAATCAAGAGCCCCCATACTTTAACTCTAACCCAATTTTACCCATCCAATGTGTCCAACTTTGATTGGTGTTTAACATTTTGAAGCCCTCCACAAAAGCACTTAATTGAAACCAAATTTAATCCCTGAGCTCCACCCTAAGCCCCTCTATTTAAACCACCTTATCCATGGCCAAAAGAGAGCTAACCAAAANCTGATTGGTGTTTAACATTTTGAAGCCCTCCACAAAAGCACTTAATTGAAACCAAATTGAATCCCTGAGCTCCACCCTAAGCCCCTCTATTTAAACCACCTTATCCATGGCCAAAAGAGAGCTAACCAAAAATCTCAGGGTAAACTCTGCCAAAATCTCACCAGATACTCTCTAAGCACTCCTAAGCTCAAGCTAACCAACTTCCCCCTCTGGTTCCCTTTGTAAGAGTTCACTTTTGAGCTCAAAATCAGGCCAAAATAAGTACTTTCTTCTAAAAAACTCTCCAGTAAACCAAACTTCAATTATATGTGCACACACCATCTCCACAGTGAGAGAAATTGATTCTACACAAAAGCNCTGTAAGAGTTCACTTTTGAGCTCAAAATCAGGCCAAAATAAGTACTTTCTTCTCAAAAACTCTACAGTAAACCAAACTTCAATTATATGTGCACACACCATCTCCACAGTGAGAGAAATTGATTCTACACAAAAGCCCCCTCTCAAACAACCTCTAACCTAGCTCTAAACCAACACTTGAAATTGAGTTTGATCAAAATCATATCTAGACAATTCACTAGAGCTTGAGACTTCATTTGGGGGTTTGTTGGACCCAATTGAAGCTACCACAACCATCTAATTGAGGTGTCCCCTCTCNGACCAACACTTGAAATTGAGTTTGATCAAAATCATATCTAGACAATTCACTAGAGCCTGAGACTTCATTTGGGGGTTTGTTGGACCCAATTGAAGCTACCACAACCATCTAATTGAGGTGTCCCCTCTCAGACAAAGGTATTGAGCTCTAACCTTAGCCCGAGCTTCTTTTGATTCTCCATTTGTAATGGCTTGATTTCATGCTTGATAAACCATATAGATATGTTTGTCTTGAGTAGATGAAGGTTTAGAAATAAGACCCATGTGATTTGGTTGAGTCTAGACGAAGATCTTAAGGTTTTAGTGTGAATGGTTCTCGGGTTAGGTAACTTGGGAACAAGTAGTGAGAGCCGTCCGATCGCACGTTTATTCCATGGACGCCTGTGATCGCATTAGACAAGTAGATGGAGCAAAAAGGTGGGCTAATGAAGTGGCTAAGTGGCTGGTGGTGCCAAATGGTAGAGCGCCCCATGGAGATTTTGGAGCGGACGAGGTTGAGGTGGCATCGTGTGGATAAGTAGATAAATGGGGGAATTTTTGATTTATTTTAATGCTTGATCTTTGAAAAATCATAAAAATAAAAGAAAAATACCCTCTTACTCAGGGAACAGAGAAGAATAATGTGNGGATAAGTAGATAAATGGGGGAATTTTTGATTTATTTTAATTCTTGATCTTTGAAAAATCATAAAAATAAAAGAAAAATACCCTCTTACTCAGGGAACAGAGAAGAATAATGTGGACCAAAAATAAAAATCATTTGCCAAGTGCATTCTTTTTAATTAATTAAATACTCTATGAGGTATTTTTAATTCATTATGATTAAATACTAATCACCATGGCTTGAAAATTTTAGGGTTGATTCCTCATGATAGAGAGCACCTCCTCTGATTTTCCAAGGTCAGAGAGTACCACTGTGCTTCTAACCCTAATTTTCAAGCTTAAGTGGCCATTTTGGCTTTATTTAATCATATAAATTAAAATGTTCCTAAGAAAATTATGGGATCAATTTTGTTAGTTTTCCTATGGTTAGAGGAGCTTAGGAAAATTATTTTGATGATTTAAATAATTTTGTATATTTATGTTATTAAGTAAACATTTTTACCTTGTATTAATTTATTTAATTTAAATGTAAATAAAAAATTGACAAAATCAATTCCACATTGTTCATAAAAATCATTTCAACTCACTATAAAAATTCTAAATTTATTTAAGTTGATTTGGCCATTAAAGTGGATTTTGTAAGTAAAAATAGTATTTTTACACAAAAAGTAAATTATATTAAATTAAAGAAGCTTGAGAAAATTATGAAAATTAGTTTTTTGAGTTCCTTATGATGAGGGGCATTTAATAAAAATAAAAACCTTTTTTGTGAAAGTATTTTATTTTTAAATTATATTTTGAATTAAAAATAACTAAAATAATCAAAGCTTTCAAAAATACAAAAAAANGTGATGAGGGACATTTAATAAAAATAAAAACCTTTTTTGTGAAAATATTTTATTTTTAAATTATATTTTGAATTAAAAATAACTAAAATAATCAAAGCTTTCAAAAATACAAAAAAATAGTTCAAATTGTGTCAAATTGTTCCCTGGTCACAAAGGACACCTTAAAACATTTTTCTTGATTTTTCTAAATTAAAAATAAATTTCTAAAGGCCTAAAATGCATTTCTCATTTCCCATTTAAATAATTATAATAAATTCAAAATAAATCATAAAAATATAAAATTTATTCCTCTGAGTTTCTTGGACTTATGAGGGTTTAATAAAAAAAATTAAAAGTGATTTTTGAAGATTAAAAAATATTTTTGTATTTAAATAATCATTAAAAATGACCATTAAATAATTATAATATTTACAATATTATTCAAAAAATCATGAAATTTTGTTTAAATATTTTTTTGACCTAGGAAAACCTCCAATAATTTTTCCATAAATTAAAACTTCACTTTTAAATAAATTAACATTGAAAAATTCTATTTTTGGGTTAAAAATTTTATTTAAAATTAAATCAAATTTTTAAAATTCACATTCTCCTCTCTAGTATTTCAATTAATCCATGGATGAGATACTCAAAGATTTTCAAAGCTGTTGGAATTTTTCTTGAAAAATTATAAGATGAAGAGCCCCTAGGGCAGGGTAGTAATTTTAGGCTTTGGTGCCTTAATCAAATTTTAGGATTAACCATTGGGGATGGGTAATTTTGATCCCAATGAATGCATTGGATGATTGAAATGTAATGGGTTAAAGGTAGAAACTCATTTACCACCTTTTCACAATATCAATAAAACATAATTTCCCTAATCTTCATGACTTGGAAGTCAATTAACATCAAATGAATTTTAAGTAACGAGCTTATGTTAGAAAGATGATAATTCACTTAAGCCTAAAATTGATGATGATTTGATCTTTTAATAAGAATAATGTCACTTAAACCAATATTTTAGCTACCACCATTTTCCTCCATTATGATTGCTAAGGGCTTGGTAGTGACCTAGGCTCGATGTCTAAATTCAATTGATTGGATTTAGAATATAATATGATTAAGGATTAACAACTCTTTAAGCACTCCAAGCCCATTTGTGATGAGCACCAAATCTTTAATAACTTGGGTCTGCCTTAGGGGCATTCATCCATATAACTCTCAAGTAAAATGTCAAATTGACTGAGTCTCCTATCATTTAGATAATTAAATTGTCAAGTTTCACTAGGCAATGGGGTAGTCACACTCTAACTCGATCGATTAATAGAACAATAAGATAAGTTCAAAAGAGGAACTCAAAATAATTCAAGATATCTTCACAGAAGTTCGGGGTCATACCCCGAGCACTTTGAAATCTTTTGGATATTTTGAATGACAAGTTGAACTTGTCATATTTTGTTTTAAAATTATCCATTAAGAACTT
>JXCR01078790.1:8987-19302 GCA_002079205.1 Phalaenopsis hybrid cultivar
TTTGATGACTTAACGGTGGATTGACATGATTTGTCTTTGTTGAACAATAGGGAGAGATTTACATGCCTTCAGTCTTATGCTTTCTAGTTTGGTGAACTTGGTGAGGGACACATGCCAATGATCTGATTCTCAGGACTTGTATTAGGTTAATGATGAGGAGTCATTGATTAAAAGCTTCATGCTTTGGTACATTTATTGATGACAAAATTTCTTTTAGTTTGATCTTAGACTCTTAATGAACTTTGGGATTGCTTCTTTGTCATGTGCTTTACACTTTGTTGTACTTCGTTGGTCTTTTTTCTTAATGCGTGCAGACTTTTTAAAGTGGGGCGATTGATTTAACTTGTCATGTCTTGTCAATGGTACCTTACTTAATAAGGTAATTATTTTGAGTAAGGACTGTTTTTATGATTCAACTATGATTTGGGATTAGTTGATAAAATCTTGTTGATATGAGCCACTTGTGCTCCCAAATTTGAGATGCTCAGAAATTCTTATCATTGGACTTCTGAAGTGGGCTCCCTCCTAGTGCGGTCCTTATGGTTAGTCAGGTGAGTTGTTCGTGATTCAAGATATTTACCTTATTGAGTTTGACTGTTATATTCTTTTCAGTCGTAAGATTTTTGAGTTGTGAGGAACTTGTGATTTTCTAACTTGGTTGTCTAAAGCNTCCTTTAGGAGGAGATAATCCGGAGAGGTCACGTATAGCCTCAACTGTGAGTCATCGGATTGAGAGTAGGTAGTGAATCCCTTATACAACTAAGTCTCCAGTGATGAAGAATCAATACCTCGACTATTTGACATAGAGTATCAGAGAAGTCATGAGGTTGGAGTGAAGGTTTACTTGCTGAATTTTGATGGTTGCATGGATTCTGACGAGTTTATCAAGTCGAATAGGTCTTCAAGAACAAAGGGTTTTCCACTTGACATCAGGGTCAAACTAGCTGCTATTAAGTTAAGTAAGAATGCTTTCTTAGCTAAGAGAACTTCAAGCGTATTCAACTTTGACATGGAAGAGTACGTTCAATACTTGTCTAAGATGAAAAAGAATATGCAACACTAGTATCTTCTCTTGAATTATTGACATAACTTGTTCATAAAACTCCACATTCTGCACCTGAGATACTCTTCTATGGAGTACACAACTTATTTTTTTCAATTAATGCTGGAATATGAATTGATGGAACCAAATGAGCATAAAGTGGTGAGGTATTTTAATGGATTAGTGCTTGCTATCAGCAATGTGGCGCAGTTGCAGCTGTATTGGCCCCTACTCAATGTACATAATCTAGGTTTGAAGGTGAAGAAGCAAGAACATCATTAGGTGAGTGCCACACTTTACAAGTAGAGTTCAACACCAATATCAGACAACAAAAGTACACTCAATGGAGCATCAAGCTGACCCCGTGTGCGGAGAAATTAATGCAGATTTGAGAAAAGTAGATCCGCTACACTTCCAAATCTGTCCCAACCAGAAAGTGATTGAAATGTCATAATTTTGGGTATATTGCATCAGATTACCCAAATAGAAAAATGATGTCTTTCATTGAGTAAGGAGCAGTTGAAGNATGGAAGAGTAAGTTCAATACTTGTCTAAGATGAAAAAGAATATGCAACACTAGTATCTTCTCTTGCATTATTGACATAACTTGTTCATAAAACTCCACATTCTGCACCTGAGATACTCTTCTATGGAGTACACAACTTATTTTTTTCAATTAATGCTGGAATATGAATTGATGGAACCAAATGAGCATAAAGTGGTGAGGCATTTTAGAGGATTAGTGCTTACTATCAGCAATGTGGCGCAGTTGCAGCTGTATTGGCCCCTATTCAATGTACATAATCTAGCTTTGAAGGTGAAGAAGCAAGAACATCATTAGGTGAGTGCCACACTTTACAAGTAGAGTTCAACACCAAGATCAGACAACAAGAGTACACCCAATGGAGCATCAAGCTGACCCCGTGTGCGGAGAAATTAATGCAGATTGGAGAAAAGTAGATCCACTACACTTCCAAATCTGTCCCAACTAGAAAGTGATTGAAATGTCATGATTTTGGGTATATTGCATCAGATTACCCAAATAGAAAAATGATGTCTTTCATTGAGTAAGGAGCAGTTGAAGAAATTGATAGTGACATATAAGAGATTGAAAATCTCAGGGAGGAGTATCATTTTCTAGCCGATGATGGAGAGATGTTAGTGCTTCAAGTTGAGCCCATGTGAGGGACTACAACAGGACTACAATTGGTTCTCTTAGGTTGTAATGAGTTAAGAAGTCGATACTAAAAAAGGGACAACCCCTATTAAAAAGTTGTCGTATATCCTAACTAACAATTTACCTTCTGAGTGGTTGATGGTGGTTCATTACGCAATAGATTTTATCCTAGGGTGGGTTCCTCTAAATAAACGAGTTTATTGGATTCAACCAGCCAGGTACAAGGAGTGGGAGAAGCAAGTAACAAACTTAATGGCTTGAGGCTTGATTCATGAGAATACTTGTCAATTTGCAGTTCGAGCTCTGGCTGTGCCAAAGAATGATGGCTATTTATTCTATAAAACTAAACTATTGAATGATGTATGTGTTTCAGAGGTTCCTAAGCTGAACATGAACATAAATTTTGTGATGGGATTGCCTCAAATATGGTGCGGCGATAACTTTGTTTTCGCGTTGGGAGATTGATTTTAAAAGTCTTTAGAGAAGAAGGCAAACATTTCCTACCCAGAGATAATGACACGAGAGCTCTTCTGCAGATACCGTGTTCCGTAGTAGCGCGACAGCGAGATTCCGCAATTGCGGGATTTCACACATCGCGGAATCGATCCACAGGCACGGAAAGAGGAATTGGGATTGGATCCCTTCCAGGTAGAACATATTTCCGCAATACCGCAAGCTCGANCGAGGCTTGATTCATGAGAATACTTGTCAATTTGCAGTTCTAGCTCTGGCTGTGCCAAAGAATGATGGCTATTTATTCTATAAAACTAAACTATTGAATGATGTATGTGTTTCAGAGTTGCCTAAGCTGAACATGAACATAAATTTTGTAATGGGATTGCCTCAAATATGGTGCGGCGATAACTTTGTTTTCACGTTGGGAGATTGATTTTAAAAGTCTTTAGAGAAGAAGGCAAACATTTCCTACCCAGAGAGAATGACACGGGAGCTCTTCTGCGGATACCGTGTTCCGTTGTAGCGCGACAGCGAGATTCTGCAATTGCGGGATTTCACACATTGCGGAATCGATCCGCAGGCACGGAAAGAGGAATTGGGATTGGATCCCTTCCAGGTAGAACATATTTCCGCAATACCGCAAGCTCGATCTAAGAGGCATTTCTGCAGTTTTCCCTAACAGTTGGAATTTTTCCATGTGCAACAATTGCCAGCCCCCTATAGGCCCATATTTAATATTTATTTATTTAGAACTAGATTTTTTTAGACGGAACAATCTATATTTTATTATTTCTTATTTTTTTCCATATTTTTTGCTTTTTTATTGTATTTTGGAGATTGCATATCCTATTTATGCTTTACGATGTACTNTGAACAGTTGGAATTTTTCCAAGTGCAACAATTGCCAGCCCCCTATAGGCCCATATTTAATATTTATTTAATTAGAACTAGGTTTTTTTAGAGGGAACAATCTATATTTTATTATTTCTTATTTTTTCCATATTTTTTGCTTTTTTATTGTATTTTGGAGATTGCATATCCTATTTATGCTTTACGATGTACCGTATTCTCTTTTTTTTTTGTAAGTGGATTGTGTGTTTCTAGTTCAAAAATAGGTGGTGGAAAGTTCTCACCACCTGTACATTGTCGTTTTAGAGTTCTCTTTTTTGTTTTCAGATGACATAGCCGCCAAATGAAGTCTATCCTTAATACTGGAGTTAACCCAAACCACAATCAAAACAGAAATATTTTTGTTGAAATTCAAATAGGTTACAATGACGACTCTCCAAAACAGGAAATAGATAACAACAAAAATAAAAAGACACCATAGGGCGAGGGCGAGGACGAGGACGAGGATGGTGGATGCCGGCTGGACAACAGGTGAAAGGAGTTTGTGAGGGCAGGAGGATTGAAAGAAGGTTTTGGCATCAGATGGAAAGCTGGTGAAAGGAGTTGCAGTGGCTGTCTGGTGGTAAGAGGAGTAGGCGATAGTTCTGGGAGGATCGGAGCAGGTCCTGAGAAAACCTGGAAGGTGGTTGCCGCAGGAAGACATCAGCTGACTGGAGGAGGGTTGGGGGCTGCGAGTGGGAAAAAAGGAGGGAGGAAGGTAACAAGAAGGTGGAAGGTTTGGGGGCTGCAGTAAGCAACAAAACCGTTGTATTTGGGGTGAACTACAACAAGTACGACGACGACAACAATGAGGGGGAGGTCGGGGATAATCACCACCTCGGAACGAGGTGCAGCCAGAGCACTACTCATCCTTGGATACGACCCTAGAAGGAAAAAATGGGATGCAATAGTTGTTCAAATAGAAATCTCAGCCAAAAACTAAACTCTAACACAAAAAATAACCTATTTATAATAAAAATAAAACTAGGAGGGGTNTGTCCCTCTATTTTTTTCCTTTTTTTTTTCTGAATAATCTGATCTTGTAGCTTTGAAATTAAAGTTAAGATCTTCACATTTATCTTTACCTTATCTTCTACCCTATGGGTGAAATTCATTTGATTTTATCATGCTGGTTTGCTGCCTAAAGGTTAGTACAAATGGCGCCAACACCAATTGTTATAGGATCACATATTTAATTTTATTTCACTGTATTTTATTTTATTATTTGTATATTTATTTAATTTTTAGATAGCCATGAAATAAGGATAAGTTATCCGTTTTGTTGAGTNTGCCAACACCAATTGTTATAGGATCACATATTTAATTTTATTTCACTGTATTTTCTTTTATTATTTGTATATTTATTTAATTTTTAGATAGCCATGAAATAAGGATAAGTTATCCGTTTTGTTGGGTGTTTTAGTCATGCATGAGTTTGATCTTGTTCTATAAAAGATCTTTTTGGGTTGTGATCAATGATGAGATTACATGAATTTCTTTGAATTATTCTCTCCCTCCCTCGCCTCTATTATAGCTATTCTATCTCATATTCATGATTATCACTCCCTGGTTATCCTTTCAGTAACTCCTCTCTCTTATTTTTTGATACAAACACAAATGTGACAGCTTACCAACCAACTTTATTTTGAGATCACACCTTNAGTACTCGTTTCTCGACATAACTTCTTTATTAGTAGTTTTTTTTATGCATATGCTTTAATGGTGTCTCCATTTCGATGCTATTGAACCACATGTCACACTTGTTTGAGTATTATTTTCTCAATTTTAATCATATATTTTCAACTAATCCGTTTTATACACATTTTATTCTATCTTTTACAAATCATTGCAAGTGGATGCTTCCACTGCTTTTCCTTCAAGTTCTTTTGTGGCCAGAGTTTTGTTAAAATGAACATTACTAGGCAATGCGAAAAGAGACTGCAAATTTGCTCAGTCTTATGGATAATAGCAAAATGTAGTCTTTGAAGGCATTGACCGGTATCATTTTGTTCTAAATTTTGGGCATAATCTTTTCAATTGTTTCTAGGCTTATCTGGATATGAGAAAATCAAACATTCAAGCACAAGGGAGACATTCAAATGTTCAAACCGTTCATACCACCATCATTAGTTATAACTTGAAACCAATTGGCTTTCCTTAAGCTACCAAGACTATCATGTTTGTTCATGTTTGCTGGACTAAAATGGTCTCTACATCTGCTACAAGACATTGGAATTTATTTTGCTAGTTCTTGAAAATTTTCCTCTCCGTCGTATCAATGAAGTCTTAGTTAACCATGGTGCTTTGTAAGCTGATGATTCTGATAGGAGCATTATGAATGATGACGTTTTGTTGGATGGGAGATTTTAAACCTTATATATTAAATGAGGTTGTAATCAAAATAATATATATCATCACTCTCTTATTTTCACTAGAATTTAACCAAGGTGGTTCAAATAAATTTTTTTCTCTTTATGGAATTTTGTACTGTTAGATGGTTCGTCCTTTTTGCTATATTGATGCGGGGTCTTCCTCAAACTGAACCGATTTGACCCGATCCGGTTCAGTTGAGAGAAGGGGCTGAACCGACCCCTCCCCTCNGTTTCTCTTTATGGAATTTTGTACTGTTAGATGGCTCGTCCTTTTTGCTATATATTGATGCGGGGCCTTCCTCAAACTGAACCGATTTGACCCGATCCGGTTCAGTTGAGAGAAGGGGCTGAACCGACCCCTCCCCTCTTTTCATTAGGCGGGAAATTTCCGGCATTTCTTATTTTTATTTCCTGTTCATCCCACTTCTATTTATGTGTTTTTAGGTTTTAAGGTTTAGATTATGTTATTTCTGATTTCAGATTTGTGAGGACAGTCGCCGACGTTCGGTTTTCTCCTTGAGGATTGTATCCGACGAAAAGGGTGGTGTTCTGGCTGTATCCCTTCTCCCTGGTGGTGATTACCTCTCCCTGACTTCCATTGCCATCCTCGCAAATCTCCTTGCTGCTGGTTTCCCCTTCAACCATATCCTGGCAGCAGGCTTTCCTCCCAGCTGTACCGTCACTGTTGCCCTACCCAACCGCAACCCATCTGAGCCCTTGTCTCCCGTTTTGACGTCATCTGAGCCCTTGTCTGCCGTTTTGACCTTCTCCCTGGTGGTGATTACCTCTCCCCGACTTCCATTGCCATCCTCGCAAATCTCCTTGCTGCTGGTTTCCCCTTCAACCACATCCTGGCAGCAGGCTTTCCTCCCAGCTGTACCGTCACTGTTGCCCTACCCAACCGCAACCCATCTGAGCCCTTGTCTGCCGTTTTGACGTCATACCACAGCCAGCCTCCCGTCACTACAACAAGCCTCCTCCCTCCCTCCCTTGTTGACCGTAACCCATCCTAGCTCTCATCTGCCAACTTGACGTCATACCCCCAATCCCACCTGCTGCCCTTACCCCATCCCACGCCCCAATCTGCCACCTGGAAACCATCCACAGCCCCAAATCTGCTGCCAGCGGCCCTTCCCAATTCCTTCCCCACTACAGCCTAACTCCAACAGCCCAACGGCAGCCCTTCCTCCTTAATCATCGCCTCGAAGGTGTTATTGGTGCTTGTCGTCGTTTATTTCCTGCTTTGGATAGTTATCTTTGTAGCCAGAGTCTAGTTGTAATCTTTTCAGCAGTAATATTATTATTCACATTTTATTTTGTCTTGGGCATTTCTTCTCCGGTATCATTTGAATTAGAGCTAGCTCAATTGTAGTCCTATCTTAGGGTTCCCCAGCGTCCGTCTCACCTCATCACCAGAAAATTTTTTTTCCCAATCCTGAACCACCCATCCAAACCAATTCATAAATTCATTTTGCTGATTTTCAAAATCAGAAATCTCAAATCAAAATTTCTACACCTTCAATTAGTCTCCTCCACCATCTTTCACCTCCTAACCCTAATCACTAGCCAGGCCACTAAAGAGATATATGCCCGAGAAGATACAACGAGAGATTCACCAACTTTAGCAAAGGCTTGCAGATATTGAGTAATAAATTCATTGGGAGGTTACACTCGACCGTCATCGGGAGAATTGAAGGGGAGAATGAGAGAATCTGAGAATGAAGAGCGAGACACAATACCGGTTCTTACTAGCTTACTACATACAGAAACTTTAGCACTAGTTTCAGAAGTAGAGGGACCGCGACACTGAATGACCCTCACATCTTACAGGTAGGGGTCAACCTCAGGTATCTTATAGTCAAATTACACTAAGAAGAAGAGCGAAGACAACCCCATCAGAGGACAATTAGAGTCAGAATAGAGAACATGTGAGATCGCTTCCCTAAATCTGTCACAGGCAGGAAATGCTGCAAGTGTCGCAGATTTGGGCATATGGAATCAGAATGCACCACTAAGAGAGAGGTCTGTTTCACTGAGCAGGGTGTTGTTGAAAAATTGGGCAATGATACAATTGATACGACAGAAGTTGAAGACTTTATGGGAGGATCCTCCACTTGCAGCTAGCGGGAAGAGACACCACCAGTTTTAGTTGATCACGAGATAGAGATTCCAATTGAGGTAATAGTAGCCATTATGGAAGGTAGTGGCTTAGATGTAATGAGTGTTCAAGCAGAGTATAAAACTCTGGTACCTTAAGATACCGTTTCATAGGCGTTGAGAGGAGCTACAACAAGACTGATTTTGGCGGTCCAGAAGGATCACGAGCTTGAGGAGCCGACATCTGATACAAATAATACAACTTTCTTAGATGGTTAAACCTCTTCCCGAGTTATCCCTATGGGGGAAGGTCCAGCTTGTCCGAAGAGGAGTCATTATTTGGCATGTAGGTAATATCACGTGGAGTTATTCAGAGACTANGAGCGAGCTCCGTTGAATCATTTATGACCATTGTTGTATCAAGGCTAACTTACACTTGTTTTAAGGATGAGATCTCTAAATTTGCTATTGCTATTTTCTGTCTTTTATTTGTCAAGTTTGTTGAAGTTATGTTCTAAATCCTATCAGACTTGTAGGGTTGTGACTTTTGCTTGAAGATCGTTAATCCCTCGAAAATTAATTCAAATTTTGGCTCGGATAGAGATCTGATCGAAATAAACGAGCTGAGCTATGAGCCAAAATTTTCGATCAAATGAACTGATTTTGAGTCGACCTTAGCTAGGCTCCAAATTGGATATTTAACATTTCTACTAATGTTAGGGCTGTGAATTTAGCTCGAAGATCATTAATCGCTCGAAAATTGATTCAAATTTTGGCTTAGATCGATATCAAATAAAAATAAGCGAGTCAAGCTATAAGCCAAAATTTTGGATTGAAACTTTTTTGAACTGATTTTGAGCCGACCCCAACTCGGCTCAAAATCGGATCATTAAAAGCCCTACAGACTTGCCTATGGTTGGTGACTATTTAGTTGTGATTATTTTTTATCTCACCACTTATAAAAATATCTCAAATGCATAATACATAGTACTCGTTTCTCGACATAACTTCTTTATTAGTAGTTTTTTTTTATGCATATGCTTTAATGGTGTCTCCATTTCGATGCTATTGAACCACATGTCACACTTGTTTGAGTATTATTTTCTCAATTTTAATCATATATTTTCAACTAATCCCTTTTATACACATTTTATTCTATCTTTTACAAATCATTGCAAGTGGATGCTTCCGCTGCTTTTCCTTCAAGTTCTTTTGTGGCCAGAGTTTTGTTAAAATGAACATTACTAGGCAATGCGAAAAGAGACTGCAAATTTGCTCAGTCTTATGGATAATAGCAAAAGGTAGTCTTTGAAGGCATTCACCGGTATCATTTTGTTCTAAAATTTTGGGCATAATCTTTTCAATTGTTTCTAGGCTTATCTGGATATGACAAAATCAAACATTCAAGCACAAGGGAGACATTCAAATGTTCAAACCGTTCATACCACCATCATTAGTTATAACTTGAAACCAATTGGCTTTCCTTAAGCTACCAAGACTATCATGTTTGTTCATGTTTGTTGGACTAAAATGGTCTCTACATCTGCTACAAGACATTGGAATTTATTTTGCTAGTTCTTGAAAATTTTCCTCTCCGTCGTATCAATGAAGTCTTAGTTAACCATGGTGCTTTGTAAGCTGATGATTCTGATAGGAGCATTATGAATGATGACGTTTTGTTGGATGGGAGATTTTAAACCTTATATATTAAATGAGGTTGTAATCAAAATAATATATATCATCACTCTCTTATTTTCACTAGAATTTAACCAAGGTGGTTCAAATAAATTTTTTTCTCTTTATGGAATTTTGTACTGTTAGATGGTTCGTCCTTTTTGCTATATTGATGCGGGGTCTTCCTCAAACTGAACCGATTTGACCCGATCCGGTTCAGTTGAGAGAAGGGGCTGAACCGACCCCTCCCCTCTTTTCATTAGGCGGGAAATTTCCGGCATTTCTTATTTTTATTTCCTGTTCATCCCACTTCTATTTATGTGTTTTTAGGTTTTAAGGTTTAGATTATGTTATTTCTGATTTCAGATTTGTGAGGACAGTCGCCGACGTTCGGTTTTCTCCTTGAGGATTGTATCCGACGAAAAGGGTGGTGTTCTGGCTGTATCCCTTCTCCCTGGTGGTGATTACCTCTCCCTGACTTCCATTGCCATCCTCGCAAATCTCCTTGCTGCTGGTTTCCCCTTCAACCATATCCTGGCAGCAGGCTTTCCTCCCAGCTGTACCGTCACTGTTGCCCTACCCAACCGCAACCCATCTGAGCCCTTGTCT
>JXCR01078793.1:0-19662 GCA_002079205.1 Phalaenopsis hybrid cultivar
TGGCCACTGGTGTTGTTCAACCCTCCACCTAAGCTCCACTTTGCACCCACTGGGTGGCCCAACTGGCCACCCCTTCCTCCTCTATTTAAACCACCCCTTCACGACCAAAGGAAGAGTGCTGCCAATTATTTGGGGAAAGCCTTCCAAATTGTTCACAGAGCTTCCTCCAGCCTTCCTAAGTTCAATCCCACCATTTCCATCCACTATCCAAGCTCAATTTAATAGCCAAAATCCAAGGCTTTTTATGTCATTCCATTAAACTCTACAAAGCTTAAAATAAGCTTTTTTAGACCAAATAAGGAAGTTCCCCATCAAAACCCATCTATGTTGAGCGCTCTAACCCATCTCTAAACCAAGGCCACACCACTCTTTGATTAAAGTCATACTTAAACCTTATACCAGAGCAAGGTAGCACTTCAAGGAGGTTTATTGGACACTACTAAAGCTTCCACAAGAACCCAATAGAGGCTTCACTTCTTTGGCAAAAGTATAATTTCAAATCCCTAATTTTGCTCTCAGTTTCACTAATTGTGAAGAGAACTTGTATTTCATACATATATAACTGTCTAGATAGGTTCATCTTGACTAGATGAAGTTATAAGAACAAAAGCCATGTGATTTGGTTGAGTATCAAGTGAGATTTTAGGGTTTTAGTATGGATGGCTCTAAGTTTAGAACAGATGGGGATAATGAATTGATGTCATTCATTCACACATGTCTTGATCCAACGACGGAGGAGAAGTAGAACAAGAGATTTGTTCTTGAACAACAAGATGCATGACACACTGAGGTGTAAAGCGCAATGAATCAAAACGTGCCACATATGCTTTCGAAGCCTCCGTAGGTTGGCGTGGATGTCGCATGGATAAGTAGATAAATAGGGTATTCTTTATTTAAATTATTTCAAAAACTTTAAAAATTTATAACTAGGAGTAGAAAAGCCATAAAAATAAAATTAAAAAAACTCTCTTGCTCAGTGAAGAGAGGAAATATTATGGACTAAAAATACAAATTATTTGACATGTATTTTATTTTTAATTATTTAAATACTATCTGGCTAATTTTAATTATAGTTAAATAAATAATAATCACCATGGCTTAAAATTTTAGATGTTTGTTCTTCATGACAGTAGGGATGCTCTCTGATTTTTCCAAAGTCAGAGAATATCACTAGCCATGAAACCTTAATTTTCAAGTCTAATTTTTGTATTTTTGCTTAAAATAATTATATAAATTAAATCATAAGTCAAAAAAAATATGAGAATTGTGTACATTTCATGTGGTCAGAGGACTCTACAAAAAATATAAATTAAATTTAAATAGCTATGTACATTACTATAACTAATTAAGTTATTTTAAATCATAAAATTTAAAATAAATATAATATAATTCAAAATTTACAAAGAAAAGGATTCTGCATTGTAAATAATGATCAATTTAACTTTCTGTAAAATTTAAAACCCATTTGAATTGATTTGACCACTAAAGTCTAGTTTTTCATCTAAAATGGGGATTTTGATTTAAAATAATTATAATAAATACATTATAAATAGAAAAATTCTGAAAAGTTATTTTTTGAGTTCCTTATGATCAAGAGCACCTAGGTAAATTAAAATTTATTTTAAAATAAATTTTTCTTTTTTGAACTACTTTTTAAACTAAAAATAATTAAAAAAATTAAAAATGGTAAAAATATAAAAAAGCTAAAAAATGTTTCTAATTGTTCCCTAATCACTTTGGACCCTTTAAAATATTTTTCACAATTTTTCTAATTTAGTTATGTACTTTTTAAATGCTAAAAATGTATTTTTTCTTAATTTTTCATTAAAATAATTATAATAAATATAATAAAAATTATAAAAATGAAAGATTTGTTTCTTTAAGTTCTCTGAATCTCTATCGGATGATGGGAATCCCTAGATCGGNATTATATAAAAATCATAAGTCAAAAAAATATGAGAATTGTGTACATTTCATGTGGTCAGAGGACTCTACAAAAAGTATAAATTAAATTTAAATAGCTATGTACATTACTATAACTAATTAAGTTATTTTAAATCATAAAATTTAAAATAAATATAATATAATTCAAAATTTACAAAGAAAAGGATTCTGCATTGTAAATAATGATCAATTTAACTTTCTGTAAAATTTAAAACCCATTTGAATTTATTTGACCACTAAAGTCTAGTTTTTCATCTAAAATGGGGATTTTGATTTAAAATAATTATAATAAATACATTATAAATAGAAAAATTCTGAAAAGTTATTTTTTGAGTTCCTTATGATCAAGAGCACCTAGGTAAATTAAAATTTATTTTAAAATAAATTGTTCTTTTTTGAACTACTTTTTAAACTAAAAATAATTAAAAAAATTAAAAATGGTAAAAATATAAAAAAGCTAAAAAATGTTTCTAATTGTTCCCTAATCACTTTGGACCCTTTAAAATATTTTTCACAATTTTTTTAATTTAGTTATGTATTTTTTTAAATGCTAAAAATTTATTTTTTCTTAATTTTTCATTAAAATAATTATAGTAAATATAATAAAAATTATAAAAATGAAAGATTTGTTTCTTTGAGTTCTCTGAACTTAGAGAGACTTAATAAAAATATAAAAAGTAATTTTTGAAATTAAATTTTTTTTTCTATTTAATTAATCACTAAAGATAAATAAATAATTATAATAATTAAAATATGATTTTAAAAAATCATGAAATTTTGTCCAAATGGTCCTCTGCCCTATAAGATCCACCATGAATTTTCCCGTGACAGAAACTTTACTTTGATCAATTAAAAAAATTAATATTGAAATTCTTATTTTTGAGCTAAAATAATTATATAAATTAAATAGAAATTAGAAAAATCATAATTTCTTCTCTGATATTTTAATTGAACCATGAGTGGGGTACCATAAAAATTTCAAAGTCATTTGAGTTGTATTAAATGTGTTATGAAGTAGGAGGCCTAAAGGGGCAAATGATAATTTCGGGATCTTGAGGCCCTAATTAAATTCTAGCTTAAATCAAATGGTAAATGGATAATTTTGATCATAATAAACTCTTTTTTATGTTTGAAACATAGTGAGTTAATAGGTAGAAATCAACTTGTCACCTTTTCATGATAATGATAAAATTGTAATTTTATGAATTATTATGACCTAGAAGTCAATCTAACTGGATGATACTAAGGTAGTGGGCTTAAGCTAGGAAGATATTAACTTACTTATTTGAAGCCCATAATTGGTGATTATATGATAAGTGTGATCTTTAATGAGAATTGAATTTCATTTAATTTAATATTGTTGATTATTACAAATTTACCCCTTAGGTTGGACTTAAGAGTTTAGTAATGAGCTAGGCTTGATATTTAAACTTGTTTGATGAAGTTTAAAAAATAAAAATATGATTAATTGATGATACATTTGAACACTACAAGCCCAACTTTGATCATGGGTACGAGATCTTTAATGACTTGAACTTGCTTTAAGGGCACCCATTTACATAACTCTTAAATAAAACATCAAGTGAATACTTAGTTACTCCACTCTTAGGATAGTTAAAATAATGAGGTTCATTGAGCACAGGGTGTATTAATTCATTGAAACTAAATTTAACTTCGGGTGAATAATTGAGCAATATAACAAGTCCAAATGAACTTGAAACATTTCAAGGGGTTTCAAAAGTTTTTTAGGGTAATGCCCCAAATACTTTTGAGTTCTTTTGGATATTTTAAAGGACTAGACTTATTATTCTTTGCTCAAGAACATAATCCATTAAAACTTTTAAGTACTCACAAAGTTATGCTTCAGGACGCAACATCCAAATCAATAAAAATATCCTACACTACTTATCCTATATTAATTATGAGTCTTCTTTAAAGTATTTAAATCATTATGAGCAATTAGAGATATTTGTTTTTGCCGCATAAGGATCATCAGGTATGTGTAAGATTAAGGGCTAGGTGGTTAGGGCAATGACAATAATGATAATGTGTGCTAAAACAAGGGATACGACGTGGGATTTTAGAATAGTGTCTCATATCTCGAGGACCTTTAACAAAAGAAGAGGATAAGGATCAATGATACTATTCAACAAATTTTGAGAAAATGATTGCCCTTGACACTATCTACAAAATATTTTAAACAAAAATCTCTTTTGCATGATAAAGTAAATTTTATATGTATGAAAGTTAAATTTTAAAAATGAAATTTGTAAAGGTCGATGGTTAATCACTTGGATCAAAGTTAGGACTGCCCTCCATAGATGATCAGATTGGCAGCTCTCAGTTAAGGTCGGGAAACACCCAATTTGATTCTAAGCCCACACTCTTACCCATGTCTTACACCCAGTCCCAATCTTCTATATGTGACTATAGGGTTTCTTTGACTTGTGTTTTTCTATGACTTGTTTTTTCACCTTTTCTTATACGAGATTTTCTTGTTTACTTTCCTACAATTTATTTAAGTTTCCTACAAATATATTATGCTTTATAGTGCTAACCATGCACATATAGCAGAGGCTTAGGTATGCATTTATGTTTTATGCAATGTAATTTTACTTATTTATTTTACATTATTTTCTTACCTACATTTATTTACTTTACCTGCAAACTATTCCAAAACTGAAAATTACAGAAACCTATTTTTAAATATAAACAACACTTTTTAAAATAAAACAACAAAAGCATAATATGTCCTCTTGATTTTACGAGAGTCCCTCAGATGAGGTAACCCACAGTTGCTAATGAGGTTTCCTCAGTTTAAATGAGTTTAACAACTCATTTAGACTAAGTAAATTCAAGAGAAAATAATGATACTGGAAAGAGGGAACCGTGGGATCCTAATAAATGTTGCTATAATCAACTTTAACCCCCCTATAATACTTGAACAAAACCAAAACACTTGAAAAAATACATGGTAAACACTTTTGAACCTTAGACCTGGAGCTGTCGCTTTGATGAGGAGCTTGGCACTAACTTAATGGGCAACATAACAAGATGTGCATAAGAATAACTTCAAGAGCAAGTGGATCTACAATAACAATCTCTTCCTTAGAACTAAATAACAAGCTATAGGTTTTCGAGGTTATTTGCCTCGTGCAACATAAATCCTCACTTTATCTTAAAGCCTTTACATAATTGTGTTGTAAAATTTAAGCCATAACTCTTCTTAGGCTCCGAGGTTGTCATTTTTTATGATATAAATCCTCCTATCTTCCGAGTTATATGTATAATTGTTTCATTTAATAATATCTCATTGAAATTGAAGCCAAACAATATGATAGCTTGGGAAGTCTCCGAGATTCTCCTTAGGATCTGTGACATCCCCTTGTTTTTCTTACTTTGGATTCCATAATAAATGTTTCTAAATTTGAGCCTTGCTTATTTGACACTCCTTTGTCCAACCTTTGAAAAGTCCTACCCTTTAAAATTCTTGAAGACAATATTTTCTAATATAAATCAAGAGTTTTCTTAGGTGACCTTGATCATTTAAGATGTAATTAACATTAGGGGCTTGCCCTTATAGTAAACTTTAGAACCCAACTTAATATAAAACTTATCTAATCTTTTATATTAGGTAGGGGAAAATTTGTCGATCAACATAAATGGTTTTTTAGACAAAAATAGATTTCATAAAATTTTAAGTTTATTTAATCGAGCTTCACTAGTAAGTAAAGTGTCTATTCCTCGGGATAGATGCATTACTTGTAGTGTTGTGCTCATTTATTTAAAATATTGTTTATATAAGATCATCCAGTCTCGTATTTTCAAAATCAAATTTTTACTTTCCAAAACTATTTATATATGTTAAATTAAATATCACCTTCCCAATTTGGCGACCGACAATGTGTTCCTTGGAAACTTCACAGGAGAGGATGAAGAGTAGCCCCACAAGAAGAAGAGGTTGGGAAATGACCAACCTCTATTTTCTCCTTTAAGAAAAACTCCAAAGTTCCAAGCCTACATGAAGAAGAGCTTCTTTCAAGGAAAAGATAAAATGGATTAGAAGGAGAGAAAAATGAAGAAGAAGAAGTGGATGAGGAGGAAGAAGCCCTAACTTACCCTTTTGTAAGTTGCATATTATAGTTTAAGTAAGAATATTGCTAAGTAGAATTTTGCTATCTAATTTCTCCTATTTTGTCAGTTTCATATTGTAGTTTTCCCCGTGGATTCAATATTTGGGGCTTAATCAAAAAGTCCTATATTACTTGATAATGATACATATACTTGTGTAGTATCTCATATTTAAATATTATAACTGTAATCTTATTTGCTTTGGAGTTAAGAATTCACCTAGCTTATGCCCAGGATTAAGTTTTTGGCATCGTTGGAAAGTAAGAATTATTATTAAGGAAATTAAACATATAATCACATACATCGCATCTGGTATCTATCTAGAACATCGAGATCAAGTTTTTGGCGTCGTTGGAGCATTACAAATTTTTTGAAGAAATTTTTAGAAAGCAAATTTCTTTTTTTATAGTCTTATTTAATTTTTTAGATTTATTATAGGAATATTGTACTGTGTTTTTACATAAAGTTCTTGTTTGTGTGTTTTTATTTTATTTTATGTGTTTTGTAATAATGTATGCATAGATCAGGTTCCACAGGACTTGTGTCATATGATTATGAATTAGAAAAAACTATTAAGAAAATTAAAAATTTAGAAATTACTGAAAAAAATAAAAAATTTCAAGAAATGACAAATCAAAATAATCAAAATGCTGAAGAGTTTAGACCTTTAAGAGATTACGCAAACCCTATGATGGATAAACATCATTGCAGTATTCAAAACCCACTGTAGTAACTAATTCATTTGAACTTAAACCTGCTATTATCCAAAAGGTATTAAATAATCAGTTTGGGGAAGCACCAAGAGAAGATCCAAATTTACATCTTGTCAATTTTCAAGAATTGTGTGCTACATTTAAGTATGATAATGTATCAGATGATGCTATAAGACTTAGAATTTTTCCTTTTCACTGAGGGATAAGGCTAAGATATGGTTACATTCGTTAACACCTGGATCTATTAGAATTTGGGGTGATTTAATGCTAAAATTCCTTGCTAAATATTGTCCACCATAAAAAACTGCGAAGTTTAGAAATGATATTACATATTTTTGTCAGTTTGAAGGGGAATCTATTTATGAAGCATGGAAACAATTTAAAGAACTACTGAGAAGGTGTCCACACCATGCTACACTAGATTGGTTAATAATTCAAACTTTTTACAATGGATTAGTTGGATCTCTTAGATCTATTATCGATGCCACTACTGGTGGTTCATTAATGTCAAAACCATTTCATGATGCTTATGCTTTAATTGAAGAGATGGCTAAAAATAATTTTCAATGGCTTTTTGTAAGGTTAAATCTTAAGAAAGTAGCCAATATTCTTGAAATTGATGCTTTTGCAATGTTAACAAATTAGGTTTCCACAATTTCATGAATGTTAGACCAATTTGGAATGAATTTTTCTCAACCAATTGCAATGATTAAAGAGAATTCATTTGATCAAATGGTAGATTCTCAAGCGTCACTAGAAAATTTGAATTCCATAAACAACAAGCAAAATAGCACATTTTCAAAATATTATAACCCAGGTTGGAAGAACCATCCCAACTTTAACTAGATCAAAACTTTGGGTGGTAATAATCAGAAATGGGGGAAAAACCAAGTAAACCCATTGGGAAACTGGAAAAACCAAGGGAATAGTAATTATAGACCGACTTATCCTCCATGTTTTAACAGTAATCCACAATTTAATGAGAAAAAAATTGTATATAGAAGAAGTGGCGTTACAAATGAGAAATCAGTTACAAAGTCAAGGAGCTACAATTAGAAATATTCATAATAAATTGCGATAAATAACAAATTCATTAGTTAATAGATCCCAAGGAACACTTCCTAGTAATACTGAAGTAAATCCAAAAGACCAAAATAAAGAGCAAGTGAAAGTTGTTTAACTTAGAAGAGAAAAAGAATTGGAAAATAGAGTTCAAAAAGAGACTAAAGCAGAGAGAAAAGAAATTGAAGAGCTTGAAGAGGACACTCTGAAAGGTTTAGAGAGACGTATTTCTCCACTTAAAGTTGACTTGAAAAAACCACCACTTCCATTTCTTCAGAGGCTCCGTCAACAAAAGTTGGATAAACAATTTTCAAAATTTTTGAAAATTTTTAAGAAGTTTACAATTAATATTTTATTTGCTGAAGCCTTAAAATAAATGCCAAGCTATGTGAAGTTTATGAAAGATATTCTTAACAGGAAATGGAAGTTGCATTTAGTGAGGAGTGCAATGCTATTATTTAGAAAAAGCTTCCTAAAAGGCTTAAAAATCCTGGTAACTTCACAATTCTATGTGCAACAAGAGACATATTTTATGGGAATGTTTTATGTGATTTAGGTGCAAGCATTAACCTCATGTCATTATCAATATTTAAAAGATTAAGATTAGGAGAAATATCCTTACTACTATAACTCTGTAGTTAGCAGACCATTCAATAACATATCCTAAAGGAGTTATAGAAGATGTCTTAGAGAAAGTAGATAAATTTTTCTTTCCTGTTGATTTCAGTATGTAAGATATGGAGGAAGATAATGAGATACCTATCATTTTTGGGAGACCTTTCTTAGATACAAGAAGAGTAATTATAAATGTGTAGAAAGGAAAATTAACTATGTGTGTTAATGATTAGACATTTATGTTTAATATTTTCAAATCAATGAAATATCCTGCAAAAGGTAAAGATGATGAATGTTATAAAATAGATGTGATATGATATCTAAGTGAATACCATTTCAAAATAACTTATGAAGAAAAATCTGAAATGAAAGAGTTGGAACACAAGCAAGAAGAGGAATTAGATTAATTTAAAGATTTTTATAAGGAAGATTCAAATTATGTTCGATAAAGTTTTGAAGTTTTGGACACGACAGAAAAATATAAACATTTTTGCCCATCAATTGAAAAACCTCCTGAGCTTATATTGAAGTTACTTCTTGAACATTTGAAGTATTCCTTTTAGGTGATTCCTCAACATTACCTATTATAATTTCCTTAAAATTAACTTAGAAGAAGAAATGAGTTTAATGAAAACTTTGAAGAGTTACAAAAAATCCTTTGGATGGACAATTGCTGATATAAAAGAAATCAGTCCTTCAATTTGTATGTATAGAATTCATATGGAAGAGAACTGTAAACCTAGGGCTGATCCTCGACGAAGATTAAATTCTGTTATGAAGGAAGTTGTTAAGAAAGAGATTTTAAAGTGGTTAGATGCTGGAACTATCTATCCTATTTCAAAAAAAGCATGGGTTAGTCCGATTCACTGCATTCCTAAAAAAGGAGGAGTGACTGCAACTATGAACGAACATAATGAGTTAATACCAAAAAGACAAGTCACAGGATTGCGGCATTGATTATAGAAAATTAAATCTCACCACAAGGAAAGATCATTTTCCACTACCCTTTCTAGATCAAATGTTGGATAGACTAGCTTGGCATAAATACTTTTATTTTCTGGATGGATATACTCGTTATCACCAAATAAAATAGCACCCGAGGATCAAGAGAAACAACTTTTACCAGTTCTTATGGTACATTTTCTTTTAGAATAATGCCCTTTGGTTTATGTAATGCCTCAGCTACATTTCAAAGATGTATGACGGTTACTTTTTGTGATTTAATTGAAAATGGAATTGAAATTTTTATGGATGATTTTTCAGTGTTTAAAACTTCATTTGAATCATGTTTTGAACATTTATCAAAAGTTTGTTAGCGCTGTGAAGAAAAAATTTGGTCCTTAATTGGGAAAAATGCTAATTTATGGTAGTATGAGGAATTGCTTTGGGACATCAAATTTCAGAAAATTGTATGGAAGTAGACCCTACAAAAATTTAAGTGATCACTATTTTACCTTATCCAACAAGTGTGAAGGCAATTAGAAGTTTTTTAAGAGATGTTGGATTCTATAGGCGGTATATTAAAGACTTTTAAAAAACTACTAAGGTTCTATGCCATTTACTTGAAAAAGATATAATTTTAAATTTTGATAAGGAGTGCCTAGAAGGTTTTGAAATATTAAAAGAAAAATTAGTCATACACTAATATTTATTTCACCAGATTGGGAAAAACCTTTTGAATTGATGTGTAATGCTAGTGATTATGCTATTGGAGCTATTTTAGGACAAAAACATGATAAGATTTTCAATTTTATCTACTATGCTAGTAGAATTCTTAATGAAACTCAAATTAATTATACCACAACTGAAAAAAAGTTAATAACAATAGTATATGCTTTTAATAAATTTAGATCATGCTTAATTGAAACTAAATGTGTTGTGCATGCTGATCATTCTGTTACTAAGTATTTAATGAAAAAGAAAGATGCAAAACCAAGACTTAAAAGATGAATTCTTCTTCTGTAAGAATTTGACTTTGAGATAGTTGATAGGAAGGGAGTTGAGAATCAAATTGTTGATCATCTGTTCAGGCTTGAATTAGAAAAATCACTCTATTTTGAAAGAGAGATTAATGAACATTTTTCAAATGAGGAACTGTTCAATGTTTATGAGTGGCATGTTCCATGGTATGCTGACATTATAAACTTCATTGTTAGTGATATTATACCCTATGGAATGACATATCAATAGAAGAGTAAATTTTTATCTGAAGCTAAGACTTATTTTTGGGATGACCTATTTTTATATAAACAAGGAAATGATCTTATTGTTTAAAGATGTGTGCCTTTAGAAGAAACTTATTAAACTATCCAAAAATGTCATAATTCTGATTTTAGGGACATTGTGGTGCTGATAAAATAACATACAAAATTATGCAATCTGGATTTTATTGGCCTACAATCTTTAGAGATATTAACGCTTATATGAAAAATTGTGATCAATGTCTACGAGCAGGCAATATTTCTAAGAGAAATGAGATGACCCTTTATACAATCAAATTTCTAGGAAGTTGAGATATTTGATGTTTGGGGATTATATTTCATGGGACCATTTATACCATCTTTCGAAAATTTATATATAATGTTAGCAGTAGAATATGTATCCAAATGGTTAGAAGCCATTGCTTTACCTCAATGTGTTGCTCAAAGTGTTGCAAATTTTATGAAAACGAATATATTTTGTAGATTTTGGATCCCGAGAGTGATCATAATTGACAGGGGGAAGTAATTTTAGAAATGCAATGATGGAGAAATTATTAAAGAAATATCATATTAACCATCAAATTGCTTCTGCTTATGATCCTCGAACAAGTTCTTTGGCTNACCTCAATGTGTTGCTCAAAGTGTTGCAAATTTTATGAAAACGAATATATTTTGTAGATTTCGGATCCCGAGAGTGATCATAATTGACAGGGGGAAGTAATTTTAGAAATGCAATGATGGATAAATTATTAAAGAAATATCATATTAACCATCAAATTGCTTCTGCTTATGATCCTCGAACAAGTTCTTTGGCTGAATTATTCAATCATGAAACTAAAAGAATATTGGAAAAATCTGTGAATCAAACCAAAATGCATTGGTCAGTCAAACTTGACTATGCTTTGTGGGCTTATAAGACTGCATATAGAACTCCTATAGGAATGTCCCNGTTTGGCTGAATTATTCAATCGTGAAATTAAAAGAATATTGGAAAAATCTGTGAATCAAACTAAAATGCATTGGTCAGTCAAACTTGACTATGCTTTGTGGGCTTATAGGACTGCATATAGAACTCCTATAGGAATGTCTCCTCATTTACCAGTTGAACTTGAGCATAAAACATATTAGACTATTAAAGAATTAATTACAATTTAAAGGATGTTGATGAGAAAATACTATTACAATTAAATGAGCTTGAAGAGATAAAAAAAGAATTTGATGAAAGTGCTAAGATTTTCAAACAAAATATGAAGATATAACATGATCCGAGGATTCTTATTAAAATTTTTGAGCCAGAACAGCAGGTTTTGCTTCATAATGAAAGGTTAAGATTATTTCTAGGCAAACTTAAGTCCAGATGGATAGACCCTTTTGTTGTGATGAAAGTTTATCCCTGTAGAGTTGTAGATATCAAAGATCCTAAAACTGATAAAATATTTAAAGTGAATGTTCATAAGCTGAAACCTTACTTTTTAGATGACCAACTTAAATTGAATGATCTTATGTTATTGGGTCAACTAGAATAAGCNAAAAGATGCAAAACCAAGACCTAAAAGATGAATTCTTCTTCTGTAAGAATTTGACTTTGAGATAGTTGATAGGAAGGGAGCTGAGAATCAAATTGTTGATCATCTGTTCAGGCTTGAATTAGAAAAATCATTCTATTTTGAAAGAGAGATTAATGAACATTTTTCAAATGAGGAACTGTTCAATGTTTATGAGTGGCATGTTCCATGGTATGCTGACATTATAAACTTCATTGTTAGTGATATTATACCCTATGGAATGACATATCAATAGAAGAGTAAATTTTTATCTGAAGCTAAGACTTATTTTTGGGATGACCTGTTTTTATATAAACAAGGAAATGATCTTATTGTTTAAAGATGTGTGACTTTAGAAGAAACTTATTAAACTATCCAAAAATGTCAAAATTCTGATTTTAGGGACATTGTGGTGCTGATAAAATAACATACAAAATTATGCAATCTGGATTTTATTGGCCTACAATCTTTAGAGATGTTAACGCTTATATGAAAAATTGTGATCAATGTCTACGAGCAGGCAATATTTCTAGGAGAAATGAGATGACCCTCAGTTATGTATTGGAAGTTGAGATATTTGATGTTTGGGGATTATATTTCATGGGACCATTTATACCATCTTTAGAAAATTTATATATAATGTTAGCAGTAGAATATGTATCCAAATGGTTAGAAGCCATTGCTTTACCTCAATGTGTTGCTCAAAGTGTTGCAAATTTTATGAAAACGAATATATTTTGTAGATTTCGGATCCCGAGAGTGATCATAATTGACAGGGGGAAGTAATTTTAGAAATGCAATGATGGATAAATTATTAAAGAAATATCATATTAACCATCAAATTGCTTCTGCTTATGATCCTCGAACAAGTTGTTTGGCTGAATTATTCAATCGTGAAATTAAAAGAATATTGGAAAAATCTGTGAATCAAACTAAAATGCATTGGTCAGTCAAACTTGACTATGCTTTGTGGGCTTATAGGACTGCATATAGAACTCCTATAGGAATGTCCCCATATAGGCTAATATTTAGGAAAGCTTCTCATTTACCAGTTGAACTTGAGCATAAAACATATTAGACTATTAAAGAATTAATTACAATTTAAAGGATGTTGATGAGAAAATACTATTACAATTAAATGAGCTTGAAGAGATAAAAAAAGAATTTGATGAAAGTGCTAAGATTTTCAAACAAAATATGAAGATATAACATGATCCGAGGATTCTTATTAAAATTTTTGAGCCAGAATAGCAGGTTTTGCTTCATAATGAAAGGTTAAGATTATTTCTAGGCAAACTTAAGTCCAGATGGATAGACCCTTTTGTTGTGATGAAAGTTTATCCCTGTAGAGTTGTAGATATCAAAGATCCTAAAACTGATAAAATATTTAAAGTGAATGTTCATAAGCTGAAACCTTACTTTTTAGATGACCAACTTAAATTGAATGATCTTATGTTATTGGGTCAACTAGAATAAGCATTGGTTACGTCGGGCTAATGAAGTTAAACCAAGCGCTTTGTGGGAGGCAACCCATAGTTATCAGTGTGTTTGTTTTGAATGTTATGTTGTTGTGTTTGATTTAGAAAATTTTGGTAAAATTTTGAATATATAAAGATTTATTAATTATTCTAAGACCTTAAGAGATGACTTAGACATGTTAGAATGAGTTTTTTGACGTTAGGCTGACCTGTGCTAAATTAAGCACTGACGCTTAAGCGCAACAATTAAAAACACGTCTAAATTTTGGTTTTTAGAAGTTTTAACCATGATTTGGTTAGCTTTATCATGGGATAACAGTTCTAAGACATGCCTAATAGTTATAGGAGAGGTTTAGAGCCTATAAATAGAAGGGTATGAGGAGAAGTCTCACCACACTTCCATTTACCTCTAAATTCTAAGTGAAAAAGAGAGTGATTTTGAAAGATGTCATCTTGGGAGAGTGAATTGAAGAAAAAGAAGGAAGCAATGAGAAAGAAACTTATTAGTCAGAGTGCACAAGAGTTATACAATGATTTCCTAGCCGTTAGTATTGAAGGAATAACGAAGAAAATCTCTAAAATTGAGGCTGATGTGGCTTCAATTGAAGCAAAAGTGATGGAAGTTAACATACATCTGAATCATTTGGGATGATAACTTAAGATGTAGTTTAGCCATACCAATTTTATAGAAGAAGTAGATAAGGTTATGTATTTGAAAAATAAATGGATTGAAGAAGATTCTACTAGAGTTATTAACCACCGTCCATTTTATCAGATTTATATTCCAAATGCTAAAGGAGAGACTACTAATAGGCCAAGATTCGTTCCACCAAATAGAGATTGGAATTTAGTTCTTTATTTAGTGTTTGTGTGTTTAGTGTTTATTTGTTAATGTTAAGTATGTTTAGAGTGTTTTTAATGTCTAGTGTCTATGTTTGAAACTATCTCATCCAAGACTCTTTGGATTGAGCATCTATGTATTGAAAATGTTTGTAATTATTCTTCAATAAATATAAGTGTTTGTCTGTGTGAAATTTCATGTTATGTAGTGTTGAATCGAATTAGTTAAGATTGGTGAATCTTGAGAAAGAGGAGAGTTGAAAGGAAAAAATATAGTTATTAAAGAGTTTTGAGACCATGTAGGGTTGGTTGACTTAGGCTAGAAGTGCTTTGTACTTAAAATTGAAAAAAAAAAAATTTGAGCATTGGTGCCTAAGCGCCAAGACCCTGCATTTAAGCGCTGCCTAAACCAAGAGATGGGTGCCTAAGCGTCGAATCCCTTGTGCTTAAGTGCCAAACACTTGGCGCTTAAGCGCTGATTCACATAAACCAGTTTGCGAACGGTTTAAAGTGACGATTTTGTCCAAAAATCCCCATTTTCTTCACTCAACTTTGTCCCCTACCTCTTGAGTTCACGATTTTGAGATTAGGGCATCCACTAATTTGAAGATTTCATGGTGGTTTGAAGCAAAATTTGTTAGATTTGATCTTCTTGAGGTAAGAGCTTCACTTCTATGTAAAAATTTTTTATTTTCATCATGTATTTTGAGCACATTATGGATCTACCAAAAAATCACTATTCATGGTGAAAATTTGAGAAAAATCTGTGGAAAATACATAGATTTGGTAGTTTAAGCTTTTCAGAGTTAAGTTTAATAATTTAGAGTTGAATTTGGGATTTTTTGTGAATTATATATATTTTTTTTAGAAATGACACCAAGGATGAAGAGGAGCAAGGGAAAGACCATTTTTGATGTAAGCAAGTTTGTTAATGCTAGAGCTCAGGTTCGATACAGTGATGCGCTACAATGAGGGAAGTTGATCCCTGAGCGTTGTTTTATGATTCCGAGAGGAGCTGTAGATGATTTTATTGTTCATTGCCAGTGGGAGCGATTTTGTTGTTTTTCTGTTGTGGCAGTTATTTCTGTTGTTCAAGAGTTCTATGCAAATCTCCCCGAGGCTGAGGAAGAAGGAGTCATGGTTAGAGGGAAGATAATGCCTTTCTCATTTGAGGTAATAAATCAATTTTATCATTTGCCTCCAAGCACTTTATGTTTTAATTCCAACTATAGTCTAAATGAGGAGGAGTTAGACGAGATTATTTCATCATTTACTTGAGGAAGAGGATTACGGAAGATTACCAATGAAAAAAGAGTTAACTTCTCTACATCAAATTTAGATGCCCCATAAAAGGTATGGCACTATTTCATTTCTACTTGTCTGCTGCCTACCAATCATCTTAGTGAAGTGACCTGAGATCGAGCATCCTTGAACTATTGTATTCAACAATTCAAGCCCATCGACATTGGTGCTTTGATTTATAATGTTATTATCAGTTCTACCATCACTAATATTAATGCAGATTTGAGATTCACATCCTTGATTTTTTCATTATTCTAGGAGGCTGTAGTTAGATTTCATAGCTGGGAGGAGATATTGCAGCCACTTAAGCCTATTATTAGTGTGAATGTGAAGTCTCATTCACATCATTCAATTTTTGGCTGGAGAGGTTGATTTTCTAGCAGTTCAGCTGCCTCTACATCTCGAGCTTCCACTTTACGTGATTCTACATCACAGGGTCAGACTTCTAGATCTGATTCTCAGTCATAACTATTGCAAAAGATTTTGGACAACGTTAACTATGCTGCTGATAAGTTGTTAAATTTAGAAAATTTTGCAGATCATATAGATGGATATATGAGGAGATGTAGTGATTATGAGGACGAATTCCACTCATCTATGGAAAACCTCTTGAGAGGTAACTAGAGTGTAGTTTTCCCTCAATTTCCAAGATATCCATCATATGAGCCTGCAGCTACTTGACGTAGTGATGAGAGTGATGCTGAGGAGGAGGATGATTAGACTACTTCTTTAGTTTAGTTTTTTTAATGTATTTTTGTGAACTGTATGTGGTACAACTATACTATACTTTTATTTTGTTTAGAGTTGTATTTGTTAAGACTATTAGTTTTGTTTATGTTTTGTTCTGTGGACACTGTTGTGATGTATTTATGCTCATGTGAGTAGTTACTATGTTCTTATGGTAGTAATTGTATTAACTCTGTTGTTTATTGTATTTAGTTAGTCTGTGTTGAACTTAATTTTGAATATTAGGAAGGTTTAGAATATTTCTAACTTTAACTTAAGGACTTCATGTTTAAGATTTTCAATTTACTATCAGATATTTTCTTTATGTTGCAGTTGTGTAAGCTTGTTAGTGTGTTTGTTGCTTTTTTGTTATCCTCCACTGCATAGAAGTCTAATAAATCTCTATATGTTAAGGAAGGTTAAAATTTGATCAAAATTTAATTTTTACTCCTGTTTCTAATTTTTGTACTTGTATATTTATGATGTAAAAATTCCTGCTAGCATGTTATCTTTCATTTTCATTTCTGTCCATTTATATATGATGCTAAAATGTTTTATCTTATTAAAAGCTTAGGTTTGGGGGGAATGAAAATTTTTCTAAAAACTTCAAATTTATTTGTTCTCAAATGTACTTCAAATTAATTTGATTTTGATTTGAAGAAAAATGATCATGTATATGAAGTTATATTAGGGAAGTAAAATTTTGAATATAGAAATGAGTAAGAGAATTTAGTTAAAATTTATAGTAATGAAGAAAAACTTAAAGTTAAAAATTTTTAGTGTGGAAATGATAAATATTGTGTAACTATATTTAGTAGGGGAAATTGTACTTTTGAAAAATATAGAAGAATAAGATTTTTATTTTCAAAACTGAAATTTCTTTTATTGAAAATAATTTTCAAAAACTATTATTATGTTTTTAAGTAAAGGAAATATATCAACTTTTTTGCTTTAGGTAAGGAAGAGTGAAATTCAAAATCATTAAAGACCTATCCAGATATAATAATCATTGCCTGAAAAAGAAAAGAAAAAAAAAGAGAAAAAGAAAAAAAAAAGAAAAAAAAGAAAAGTTGAAAAAGGGAGGAGAAGCTTGAGGATTAGTAATAATTAAAAATTGGTTCCACATCTAATCTTTTTATAGTATAAGACTTGAGAAACTCTTAAGCTTAAGGATATAATGTAGTAAGTAAAATTATGCTTAATAAAAAAAATAGAATGCTTAAACTCTATATTTGGAAAAACAATAATATTTTTGAACTAGAAAGAAACTCATATATTTAGACTTCTTTAAATTAAAAATTTCTAAACTCTAAGTTGGTCTCATTCACTAATGTTTTTCCTAATTTGGACTACTATATTTCTACATAAAAATTTTAGAAACTCCTAAAGAAACTCATATACATCATCTACTTATTTAGTTTTTAAAAAATTAGAGTGTCACTTAAGGACAACATTTTAAGTTTGGGGGGATTTTGATACACCTAAAATATATATTCGTTATGTACACATTTTTATACCTATTTTTGAGATATCGAGTTTTAATGAAAGATATTTGTGTGTTTTCTTTAAGGCACAATCAAATGGAAGAAAAATGGTAAAAGGAGTGAAAAAGGGTTAAATTAGGAGCAAAAATGAAAAAGGTGAAAAAATGAACTGAGGCTTCCAGGCGCCCAGGATCAGCGCTTAAACGCCAGTTATATAGAGAGAGCCACGCCTAAGCACTAGGTACCTCGCGCGTAAGAGCTAGAAGTAGTTATTTGATGATTCATTGAATTTGGATGAATTTTTAAAGAGGCTTTTGAAGCAACCCTTGGTAAAAACGTGGGAAATAGTTCATGGACACGAAAATACATTCAATTGGCTTTTGAAAGGAGGAAACTTCTAGAAGATTCATTGAATGTAGACAAATTTTGAAGAGACACGAAGGAACCACTTAGATTTTTATTAAAGAAGACTTGGATCATCAAAAAAGGGAAGGGATACTCAACATCCATCCATCAAGAGTAACCGCCACCGCCGACCACCTTTTCTTTTTATTTTAAGTTTTAGTTTGTATTGTGAGTGAAGGAAGGTTTTCAAAGGAACTTCAAGACATTTGGTGGAGAGGATTTGAGATAATTTATTATCTTTGTGACTACATTTGGTTTTAATTTACACTTCTGGTTTGTGTGCATGATTTCTACTTTTAAACTCAAGTGTGGTTGTGTTTTCTCCGTGAGTGCTGAGTAGTTTTCTTTTATCTTTTTCCTTAAAATGATAAGTGATTAAGTATTGAAAGAAAGTTTTGTAAAGTANATTAGTATTGAAGGAATAACGAAGAAAATCTCTAGAATTGAGGCTGATGTGGCTTCAATTGAAGCAAAAGTGATGGAAGTTAACACACATCTGAATCATTTGGGATGACAACTTAAGATGTAGTTTAGCCATGCCAATTTTATAGAAGAAGTAGATAAGGTTATGTATTTGAAAAATAAATGGATTGAAGAAGATTCTACTAGAGNGTTGAGCATAAAACATGTTAGACTATTAAAGAATTTAATTATAATTTAAAGGATGTTGATGAGAAAAGACTATTATAATTAAATGAGCTTGAAGAGATAAAAAAAGAATTTGATGAAAGTGCTAAGATTTTCAAACAAAATATGAAGATATAACATGATCCGAGGATTCTTATTAAAATTTTTGAGCCAGAACAGCAGGTTTTGCTTCATAATGAAAGGTTAAGATTATTTCTAGGCAAACTTAAGTCCAGATGGATGGACCCATTTGTTGTGATGAAAGTTTATCCCTGTAGAGTTGTAGATGTCAAAGATCCTAAAACTGATAAAATATTTAAAGTGAATGTTCATAGGCTGAAACCTTACTTTTTAGATGACCAACTTAAATTGAATGATCTTATGTTATTGGGTCAACTAGAATAAGCATTGGTTACGTCGGGCTAATGAAGTTAAACCAAGCGCTTTGTGGGAGGCAACCCATAGTTATCAGTGTGTTTGTTTTGAATGTTATGTTGTTGTGTTTGATTTAGAAAATTTTGGTAAAATTTTGAATATATAAAGATTTATTAATTATTCTAAGACCTTAAGAGATGACTTAGACATGTTAG
>JXCR01078796.1:10490-37085 GCA_002079205.1 Phalaenopsis hybrid cultivar
TCCTGAATATCCTGATGCTCAGTGAACATTGATGTCTTGATTATCCCAAGAATAAGGTAAATGTCATTTACCTTTTAATTTGAAAATTATGTAGGTGAAAACACTTTAGGAGACAATTAGTGTTATTAAGAACACTTAGCCAAATTTTAGTCCTAATTGGACTTGTGGTGTTTTAAAAGAGTTTAATTATGTTGATTTTTCTAATCCTTCTTTAACAAGTGGATTTCAACTTAAGTTCACCACTAAGTCCTTAAGACCTAAGTGAGTGTATTAAGTGTGTGTATATTAATTTTGAAAAGATTTAAAACCTTAAGTGATCATTATCAAGTGTTTAGGAAATAATTTGGAACATTTCTATGAATTTAATATTATATGATTTTTTTATTATTTTTAATTATTAAAAATAATTAAAAATAACCTAAAAATCAAGTTTCTATTTTAAATATATTTTTATTTTTATTAAATCCCNCATATACAGTGTTAGATAAATTTCTTTGCAAAATTCTTGGACCCAATCTTGATTTTATGGGTCGATGTCTTGTAGTATTAAATCTATTTCCCAAACGGGACCAAACAGAAACATGAGCAGATGTATTTTGTTAAGATTTAATATCCCTCAAAATCTCTTCTTTCATTTTAGGGAATATTGTGTGTCCCATTCATCTGAGTAACTCATGGACTGAACAACCTTCTTTAACTGTACTAATTTGATAAATGGGATGGAATTTCTTCCTTCCCCTACTCTATTTACGAGAGATTGGCAGAGTAGCAGCAATCTCTTGGACATCTTTGTATTCATCGGTATTCATAAGAGGATAGAATTTGCCTCCTCTTAGGAGCGGATAGATTTCTGATAATTCTTCTTCCTTCTTATGAGGTTTCTCTTCAGTAGGTATTTTCTCAGGGATCTCAATTTTAGTTGCTTTTCGGGCTTTCCTATTACGGTTTCTTCTCTGAGACCGGGTTAACGGTATAGTCTTCGAACTTGATCCGATTTTGAAAGTTAAATGTAAGGCATCTAACTCTTCAATTGGATTTTCTTTTATCACAATTTCTTTTCCCTTAGTAGCGAGGACAACTATCTTTGTTGGTGTTATAATGACAGTAGCAGAGGTTTTGATTTTCTTGTGAACAGGAAAGTCATCAAGGGAGTTCAAGTTCAATTCGGCAGCTAGCTCTTGTACTTCTGGAGCAGCAACTTTCACAACAACAAAAGGAGCCTTCCCGAGGGTGACCTCAAGTTCTTCAAATCCTGTTCCAAACTTGATGGTAGTAGCAACATTGCGGGCCTCGCGGCTTGTTGGCAGGTTGCGGGGAAGGTTATCGTCGGGTAGGTCATTGCAGCAACCTTGCAAAAGAAAGTGTTGGAGTTAGTTATATGGCCAAAGTGTTGTAGTTTTAGCTCAAACACTAAAACTAACAAAGGGAAGTCTAAAGACCAGATTAATAAAAAAATTTTCAAATTTTTCAAAATTTATGTAATATTAGTTTAATTTGCAAAATTTAGGACCCAGTGCGGGACCCACTTTACGCAACACCGAGGTGGATTTAGTCCACCTACACACTTATTGGGAGTCCGACCTCGTATAAAGATCAGAATGTCCTTAATGGCCTTCTGAATTACTTTGTCCCAAGATGGTTGAACAGATAATCCTGAAGATCAAAAGAGTTAACCGTACTTTCCCAAGACAGAAATGGGTAAAGTATGCCAACGGAAGAAAGGTAATCTTGATTCATGAGGGACATGAATGCATTACCGATGTATGAAGATATTTTTTCTTGATTTAAATGGAGAGAGAAGCTATCCCCAGCAGAGTTGCCAGAAGCTGTCGACACTATTTTTGGTGTGGGGTTTGCCCGTAAGAAGCTGTCAGTCATCAAATTTGAAATCTCGTTGCCCGCTTCGGAAGGACGTTTTTTTTTTTAAAAAAAATTAGTTTTGAAAAAGATGAAGTCAAACTGACCCCATAATTTTCATAGTTTAAATGAAAGAGCGCTTTACCTCNTTTAGAATCTTAATATCTCTCTTATTTCTTAATGGATTTTGATGATTATTTTTTTAAAATGTTCGTCTTGAAGAGACGAATATATCTATATGGTAAACATGCTATGAAATCAAATCATTGTAAATGTAGAGCTCGCGAAGGCTCGGTAAAGTAAGTGAGTTATACCTTTGCTCCGAGAGGTTTAGCGTCAATCAGAGATTCTTCACACCGTCTTTAGATCCCAAAGAGCTTAGGGATGAAGCCTCTGGCTCTGGTGTAAAGCCTATGTATGATTTTTGTTCGAGGCCAATTTTGGGTGTTGGTGAGAGCTATGGTAGAGACAGTTTCAGAGGGGGAATTGATGGGGGTTTGGCTTCTTTCACTGTTGTGAAGGTGTAGGGCCAATATATTGGGTTTGGTAATGCGTAGGTTGGGATTGAAATTTGTCCTGATTTCGGGCAGGAATTCAAACCCAAAATTGGATTTCTATGGTGGAATTGGGAGAGGGAAGTTGATTGGAATGTACTAAGGGTCTCCTAGGGAAGCTCTCTGAGAAGTTTGGTAAGCTTTAGTGAAATTGTTTTACCACACCACTATTCATGGTTGTGAGGTGGATTTTATAGAAATTGGCTAAGGGAAGGCTTAGCTGGCCAATGGAGGGGTCAGCCCCACTGCTTAGGTGTCAAGCAGAGGATCCCTCAGCTCAATTTGGGCTGAGGTGGCTTCTTGGCATGAGTTTGGGTTTTAGCCATGTGGGGGCTCACAATTTTGGGTTTTCGCTTGAGTTAAGGTGGCTAACCAAGGGTTGGATCATGGTTAAAGCATATGATGCTCAGTAAAAATGGCACCATAGGGTATGGACATGTGTTATGGCAAGTACCTTGACCTCTTTATTATCCCTTTAAGATTTTTTTAAAAAATCTTTACCCATGAGATAAATATAAAGCTTAACCATGGGTTTTTGGCTGGCTTTAAACTTAACCCTAGAGTCTAAGATGAGTTAGGGTAAGGCTCATTTGACCATACCAAGCTTAATTGATTTGGATTTGACCATAAGTCCAAAAAGGTGCATATGACAAAATCTTATGTTTGGAATAGATTAGGCATGTCAATTGGCCAAATTAAATATGGAGTTTGGTGTAAGAGACCATAAGGAACAACTTTCAGGAAGGGTGAAAGTCATTTTGAAGTCAATTGGTTAATCAATTTTGTAGATTTTTTATTTTTGACTCATTTTAAGCATGTTGGGCTAAGTTTGGGTCAAACTTGGGCTAGCCATAGGATAAGTCCAAATTTATTGTTGTGGTTGGTGTAAAACATCATAATTAACAATTTTCATGAAGGGTGAAAATTGTTTTGAAGTTGATTTGGTGGTCAATTTGAATGGGTTTTGATGGGTTTGGTTTTAGACCTAAATTAAGCATGTACGGCTAAACTTCGGTCAAACTCGAGCAAGCTTTGGACTAAGCACAAATTAATTATTGTTTTTGGTCACAAATGACCTCACAAAGGATTTTTAACAAAAATTGGATGCCAATTTGAGGTTTAGGACATTCAATTGTTGAGATTTGAGGTGCTAGCCAATATTTGGGCTAATTGGGAGTTTTGGTCAAAGGTGGTCAAATTGACCAAATTAGATCATGGTGTAGTGGGACAAAATGAAATTGGGAATATTTTGGATTTATTGGGAATTTTTGGAATTTTTGGATTTTTGGGCCATTGAGGGGCAATTTGGTAATTTGGCCATTTTTTGGAAACTTTTGTCAATTTTGGCAAATGTGGATATATTCAAAGTGTTTGGAATAATTTTTGATCAATTTTGGGTTTTTTGGCAAACATTTGAGAACTTTGGCCAAATTTGGGTCCCAAGGGCAGTTATGCAATTTAGAGGAGCCTAGGGGCAAAAGGCCAAGTTGGGCATTTCAAGTAGAATTGGATAGAGAACCATTTTAAATGAGTCATAGACCAATGAAATCTCATTTTGGGTCCTCATATATTGTTCTTAGCCAGGTTAATGTGGGGTATGGTATACCTTAACTCCAAACCAACACCTAGGGTCAATTCTGAGGCCAACTAGTCCTATAGAAACTTTCCTTGAGCTCCCCCATAATGATCTTTCTTTCAAAATATTAGAGGTTATGACCAATATGTGGAACTTCAAGTTGAGTGAAGAAAGGAGTTTTCAGTTTCTAATGGTGAGGGTACCTTTTCTAGTTTTCTAAGACTAGTCAATAGGAAAGTCCTATGGCTAGACCTAGGCTACTAAAGAAGTTTCTAGACCTCAACCAAAAGTGAGGTCAACACTCATATCTATTGATATCCATTAAAGGATGGAATTTACTTCCCCATAGAAGTGGATATGTTTCCAGTAATCTTGATTCGTCTTAGTGAGGATCTTCCTTAACAGGTATCTCCTCAGGAGCCTGGGCTTTAATGGCCCTCCGAACTCTCCTGTTGCGGTTTCTCCTTTGAGTTCTGGTTAATGGTACAGTTCTTGAACTTGATCCGATTTCGAATACTGATGGTGGGATAGTTAATCCCTCAGTCAAATCTTCAATGATCATTACATCTTTCCCCGTAGAAGTAATGGGAATAGTGGGCTTGGTAGTTTCCATGGTGGCAGCAGTAGTCTTGGCCTTCTTATAAGAAGGAAAGTCCTAAAGACAGTTCAAGTTAAACTCAGCAGACAGCTCCTGAATTTCTGGAGCGGTGACTTTCATTATGATGAACGGGGCCTTCCCAAGGATAACCTCGAGGCCTTCAAATTTGGCTTCGAACTTAATGGTAGGAGTGGCATTGTAGGCTTCATGGCTTGTCGGCAAGTTACAAGAAAAAGTCAACGTTGGGAAGACCATTACAGTAGCTTTAAAACAGAAAGCTCTGGGGTTAGATATATGGCCAAAAAACTTGTAATCTTAGTGAAAGCACTGAAAATTAATAGAGGTTGATCTGTAGACCGGGTGAGTCTTAGTTTTGGGGATTTTAAAATTTTTAGTAAAAAGGAAATTTAAAAGAAGAAAATTTTAATTAATTTTGAAGCGCGTGTGGCACAACACAATTTGATTTAATTTACAAAATAACAAGTCAAACTTATAAGGGAGATGTGAAGTGTTTAAGACCCAATGCGAGACCCATTTAGCAACACGCAATGCCCAGGTGGAACTAGTCCACCAACACACCTATTGGGGTTCCGACTCCACATGAAGATTAAAAAGTCCTTAATGGCCTCCTGAACCCCTCTGTTCAAAGGTGGTTAAACAGACAGTCTTGAAGTCTGAAGAGTTGATCGTACTTTCCAATGATAGAAATGGGTAAAGTATGTCAACGAAAGAAGAGTAATTTGGTCCAAGTTAGACATGGACACATTACCGATGTGTGAATATAATATTTACTTATTTAAATAGAGAGAAAAGGTTGTCCCCAGTGGAGTCCCCAGAAGCTGTTCGACACTATTTTGGTTGAGGGAGTTGCTCGTTAGAAACTGTCGGTCACTAGAACCAAAATCTCGTCACTCGCCTCGGAAGGACATTTTAGTTTACACATATATATAAGTTTTAGAAAAATATGAAATCAAACTGACCCCATATTTTTCATAGTTTAAATTACTGTACCTCAAATCCTGTATCTATCCCGAAGGATAAACACAAGACTTAAGGATGAGGCTCAAATTTTTAGAAAAATATGAAATCAAACTGACCTCATATTTTTCATAGTTTAAATGAAAGAGCACTGTTTAGAAAAATATGAAATCAAACTGACCCCATATTTTTTATAGTTTAAATGAAAGAGCACTATAAACCCTGTATTTATTTTGAAGGATAAACATAAAACTTGAGCATGAGGTTCGATCAAATAAACTAAGAAATGTATGACGTACGTTTGGTCCGTGAAACCAATTTATTTGCCGACATTTTTCTCTTTTTAATATGAAGAATGAAATAGGATTTATGTTAAGCTGGGTTTGGACGAGCTTCATATAAGGGCAAACCCCTATAGTTAATTACATCCTAAATTACCGAAGTCATCTAAGAAAACTCTCACTAAAAATCAAAAAATATTATCTTTAAAGATTTCAAAAGAGTAAGACTTTTCAACGATATCGGACAAAGTTGTGTGAAAAGGGATTGGTTCAAATTTGGAGCATTTTATTGTTGGAATACAGACGAGGAAGAACTAGGGGATGTCATAGATATGGAGGAGAACCTTGGTGACTTCCAAGTCTATCCTATTATATGGCACCAGTTTTTAGAAGAAATTATTTTAATGTTTCATTCTACCAATTTTATTAGTTAGGGCTTACAATTATGTGAAGCGATCATACAAATAGCCTGGTAGATGTGGGGATTTAGGTCGTAACAAACAACAACCTTAGAATCCTAAGATGATTTAGGGCTTATATTGTACAATAGAGCTGTACAAAGGCCTAAAGATGAGGTGAGGATTNTGAAGGATAAAAACAAAACTTGAGGATGAGGCTCGATCAAATAAACTAAAAAATATATAACATCTGTTTGGTCTGCAAAAACCATTTTAGTTTCCGATAAGTTCCCTTGTTTAATACAAAGAATTACATAGGGTTTATATTAAGTTGGGTTAGAACAAGCTTCCTATAAGGGCAATCCCCTATAGTTAATTACATCTTAAATGGAAAAAGTCACCTAAAAAAACTCTCGATAAAAATCAGGAAATATTAACTTTAAAGAGGTCAAAGGATAGGACTTTCAACAATATCAGACAAAGAGGTGTAAAAGGGAATGGTTTCAAATTTGGAACATTTATTGTAAAATCTAAAGGAGGAAAAACTAGGGGATGTCAAAAATCCAAAGGGAGAACCTCAATGACTTCCCAATTTATCTTATTGTTTGGCTTTAGTTTTGAGGAGAAATTTATTTGAGTGTTTCATCCTGCCAATTTTATTTGTTAGGTTTACATTTGTGTAAAACGATATCACAAACAACCTGGAAGATATGAGGATTTAGGTCATGACAGACGACAACCTCGAAAACCTAAGACGAGTTAGGGTTTATATTGTACAGCAGAGTTGTACAAAGGCCTAAAGATAAGGTGAGGATTTATGTTACATAAGAAAACAACCTCGAAATCCTATGACTTGTTGTTTAATTATAAGGAAGGAAATGCTTTAGCTAGGGAAGATAGGTTTTGTGTTGAAGATGGTCGTATTGTCTACCATGCTAGCTCCAAGCTCCTTGCCGTGACGATTTTGAGTTTTCTATGGTGTCAAGTTATGATGTCAAATCAGGTGGCCATATGGTTGTAGTTCCTTAAAAATATTTATGGGGGCATGTTAAATTTGATTAGAGTGACACCGGTTAGAATCCTACGGTTCCCTCGTTCTGATACCGCTATTTTCTATTGGAATCACTTAGTCCAAATAAATTTACTAAAGTCAACTTAATGAGTTTTATACGTTCATTTAGACCGTGGGAAGTCTCGTTAGCAACCGTAAGTTACCTCCTCCAAGGGATTCCTGATCATCCGATAGAGACATCTTAATTTAGTTGCAATTATTGTTTCGTGATGTTTGTGATTAAATTTTGAGTTGTCTTATATTTTGAATGTTGTGTGGATGAATTTTATCTTGGTTGATTTTAATGTTGATTTTGGTTTTAGTTTTGGTTTTGTGATTATTCTAATAGCTTTGGTTTTTATGCAGGGTGAAATTGTTGTTTAGCATGCAAGTTTTGTAAGCATAAAAAATACAGTAAGAAAGTACAAGAAAGACGACACTGCAAACTATAAAAAGCGTACCTGGCGAGTCTTCTCGTTCCACCACCCGAAACTCAAAATGCACGTGAGATCACTTTATATAAAGCGGAAAAGTAGGTTTTAATGATCTACCCAGCCCTAGGTCATATCTTGGTGGTTCCTATTATTTTGATTAAATATGATTTTTATTAAGCAAAACATAATAAGTTTAGTAGACCTCCGAGGCATCCAATAGATCTAGAGAAAGAAGCAGGTCCATGCTTCCCTCTCACTACCTGGTGAAAAGTCTAGAACTCTTTTTAAACTTATTATGTTGCTTAATAACCCTTCCTGTCAATACCTTTAATGTTCAATGAACATTGATGTTTCAATTATCCCTAAGAGTAGGGTAATTATAACTTATAATTTAATTTGAGGATTATGCGGGCGAAGATCCTTAAAGGGGCAAGTTAATGTTATCAAGACAATTGACCAACTTTTTAAATTGGGCTTGTAGCATTTTAAAGATGCTCCATGTTTAATTATGTTTACTTTTATAATCCTCATTTAACCAAATTTGATTTAGCCTGTCACTACTAAGCCCTTTAGACTTTTGATAAAAGTCTTAGTTATATATATATATATATATATATATATATATATATATATATATATATATTTAAAAAAAATTGAATTATAAGTGATGACAATTCATCTTTTTAAAGTCATTTGAACATCAAGTAGGGGTGCTAAATTAGTGAGTTATCGACACCAAAAATCATACCCCTAAGTCTAGGATCATTTAATTGACTAGACTTCTGAATTTTAATAATTTAAGAAAATTGCAAATTTATCATTTATTTGGAAGAAGTGAGATTGGTTTCTACCAATTAATCTCTTGGGTTTCAATCATCCAAATATGTTAATTAAGATCAAAATTTTCACATTTCCCTTTCTTGAATTAAGCCTAAATGTTAATTTAGGCTAAATTTCTAAAATTACACTTTTGCTTCTAAAGCTCTAATACTTTATAATTCATCAAATTTAATTCAAATGACTTTGGAATTTGCATCCCACATCACTCATGAGTCAATTAAGACATCAGAGGAAAAAATGTGATTTTTCAAATTTTAATTTAATTTATATATTTATTTATATGCAAGAATAGGATTTCTCAAAGAAAATTCCATAACTTGAGGCAAAGCTTAATCAATTGAAATGTTTATTAGAGGTAGACTTAGAATAGAGGAACAGTTGGACTAAATTTCATGATTTTTTGAGTTTTATTTTAATTATTATAATTATTTCAATTTCTGTAGTATTTATTAATTATAAAATATTTTAAATGTGAAAAATTAAGTTTTATATTTTTATTAAATATCTCTATAGTCATGAAACCCAAAAAAATAAATTTGACATTTTTTTTTTATTTTTCTTTGAATTGTTAGAATTATTTGAGAGAAAATCCATTTTTAGCCTTTAAAAAGTATTTGAAGCTTCAAAATTAAATATCTTCACTTAGAAAATCAGGAAAAATATTTCAATAGCTTTTAAGTGTTTAGAAAACAATTTAGAAAATTTCCATGAATTTTATTATTTTTGTGATTTTTATCATTTTTTAATTATTTAAATATTAAAGAAAGGCTTAAAAATGGATTTTTTATTTTAATTACAAATTTATTTTTAAGAAAATTCAACTAATCACAAAGAACTCCAAAAACTAATTTTTAAAAATTTTTGAGTTATATTTTAATTGTTAAAAATCATCTTAGTATTAAAAATGATATTTAACTTAGAAAATCAATTTGAGTTATCAAATGACCTCCAAATATTTTGAAATTTTTATGGGGAGTTTTTTGAACTTCAAATTTTAGTGAAGATTAAAAACCAAGTCATTTAGATGTTTATATTTCCCAAATTAATTTTCTTTATATTTTAGGGTTTGTAAAAATTAGGTGCATTCGTAATGACTTTGCCCATGAAATATTTTTCAAAGGGTTCTCTGGTCACAACAAACCTTCCAAAATTTTCTTAGAATTTTATAAGCAACATGCTAATTATAATGTTTAATTTATCTGAATAATAGACAAAAACTTGAAAGATATAGATCTCTGTTTAGAGATCTCTTATGACATTGGCAAAATCAGAGAATGTTCCCTAAGATAGAGGCAACAACGTGCCAAAATTTCAAACAATGTTGAAATGTCTACACGCATGGAGAATTTTAATACTCAAAATAGTGTTTAATTAATTAAAATCAAAATATGCAACACATAAACTTCAAATTATTTCCACATTACTGTCTTTCGTTCACTAAGCAAGTGGGTATTTTTATTTTACTTTTTTTATTTTTTTACACAAATATATGAATTTTTGAAGTTAGGGATCATTTTCTGATTTATTTAAATCCCTATTTTTCTATTTAAAAGTGTGGCGCCGTGTCAACCTACCCCGGCTCCAAAGCTCTGCTCGGCTTTCTCTGGTTCGACGCAACCATCCACCTCAGTACTGACTCAGCCCGCAGTTCATGTATGAAGGTGTTGTCTGACTTGATCTCGTCCGTCCATCTAATACACGCTCGATCGAACGGCTCCCCGTTCTCATCCCCAAATAGGGTAACCCAAGAACTGTCCACACTCAAACCTTAAGATCTCCCTCTAGAATCAAACAAATCTCATGGGGTTTTATCTTATGCACTCATCTAAGTGTGACAAACACATCCATATAGTAAACATTTCATGAAATTAATTCTAATTAAATGGAGAATCAAAATAAGCTCGGGAAGCTGGAAAGTTCAATACCTTTGCTCTGACAAGGGAATCTTCAATCAGAGGTGTTCGGCACGTTTGTGGAGATTAAAGGAGGCTAAGGATTAAGCCTCTATTTGTAGTGAAAGGTCTATACCTGAATTCGATCAACGCCAGATTTGGGTGTTAGTCTTGAGTTATCTTAGAGGCTCTTTATGAGGGGGATTTGATAGGGCTTTGTCTTAGTTCAGTGTGATGATGGTGTGGGTGAGTTTAATTTTGATTTGGTGCACTATGGAGGTGTGGTTGAGAATTTCATGTCTCCGATAAGGATTTGAGCTAAAAAATTGAGCTCCAACAAGGGAAATTAGGGCAATGGAGTGGTTGGGTTGCTCTGTGGAGGTCTCAAGGAAGCTCAGAGAGTAATTTCAGAGGGTTTCCTAAAGAAATTTTCAGCACCCCTTCCATGGTTATGGAGGCGGAGCTTTAATAAAAAATGGCTTAGGGTGGCTCTGTCGGCCAATGTATGGGTGCAAAGGGCTGCCTATGTGGAGGGTAGAGAGACTCTAAACTTCAAATGGGATGACCTGGCCTCTACATTTGAATTAGGTTTGGATTTTTTGAGGGTGGCTCACGGTTTTGGCTCCTCCGGTGACTAGGTTGACCGACAAGGCTAGAGGAGGTGGCCAGGAGGTCAGGTGAGCCAGGGGAATCTGTCACAACAATTTATTTATGTAGGTGTTTAATTTTGGCAAAGATCCCTTAGCCTTAAGCATTTTTGGAAGAAAATCCCTTGATTTGGGGATCCTTTGGTCCATGGCTCATCACGGTGGTTCCATGGGGTTTATCCTAGTCAATAAGGTCAAACATTTGGTTGTAGAAGTCTTGTCATGACCAGTTTGGCTAGATTGGGTCAACTTTTGGTGAGGGGTCCATGTAAGTCAATTTGGTTAAAGCTTGGGTTTGGGCTAGTCTAGCCATGACCTTTATCCCAATTGATTGATCAACATTATGTAGATGATTGTAATAAAGATTTTTTGTGATGGATTGAAGTGATTTTGAGTTCAATTGGGGGTTCAATTTGAGGGATTTTGAGATTTTGGTCAATTTGGGCATGTTGGACCAGACTTGGACTTATGTTGAGCTAGGCTTGGAATTTGGCTCCATTAAATGTTCCAAATGATCAATGGAGACGTTTTGAAAATTTTACATGAAGGAATGGAGTGGAAATTTTGGGGCTAAGGCAATCAATTTGGTGGAATTGTGAAACATGGCCAATTTAGGGAAAAATTGGGGCTTTGATTCAGATCAAAATTAAGCTCAAATCATGGGCCAATTGAGCTTGGATTTAGTTTAGATTGGTCATATGGAAGGTGAATTTGGGTTTAGAATTGAAATTTGGGGAAATTGGGACCAAATTGATGGATATTTGAGGTAAATTTAAGGAATTTGGGACTTTAAAGGTAATTTGGGGCTTTTGGTCAAAATGATCAAATTGGTCAAATTGGGTCATGTGGTAGTTCAAAAAAATGAAATTAGGAAAATTTGAAAGCTTTTGGAGATTTTTGAAATTTTGGGCTAAGGAGGGGCATTTGGTAATTTGGCAATTTTTTGGTGATTTTGGGTGATTTGGATGTTTTCAAAAGGTTTGAAATGATTTTGAACAAATTTGGGTATTTTGGGTAAATTTGAGAATTTTGGCCAAATTTAGGGTTTCAAGGGTACTTAGGTAATTTGGAGGAGTTTAGGGGCAAAATGGCCAAGTTGAGTATTTTTGGTAGAATTGGGGAGCTAACCATCATAAATGTGCTACAGACCAATGCAAACCCCATTTGGGTCCTCTATGTATGTACAAGAGTCTCCCAATGGATCAAGGGATCAAAGTTAAGAAATTTTGAATTTGTATTTGTGAGTGATTGTGAGTGAGGTGAGTACCTTAGCTTCAGACCAACACCCAGGGTCAACTCTAAAGTCAAGCAGTCTTATGGGAACTCTCCTTAGGCTCCCCCACAATGACCCCACCTACTAATTGCTAGAGGTTAGGACCACTATGTGGAACTTCAAGTTGAGAAAATAGGAGTTAGGAATTTCTAATGGTGAGGGTTCCTTCTCTAATTTTTTAAGAATAGTCAACAGGAAAGTTTTATGGCTAGACCCTAGGCTACTAAAGAGGGAAAACTAGACCTTAACCAAAAGTGAGGTCAACATGCAGGACTATTTTTTCTTTTAGTAATTCAAAAGCTTTTAGACACTTTTCATCAAAATAAAAAATTACATCTTTTTCAAGTAAATGGCATAGAGGCTTAGGAATTTTTGAAAAGTCTTCAATATAACGCCTGTAGAATCCAGTATATCCTAAAAAACTTATAATTTCCTTCGCACTTGTTGGGTGAGGTAAATTAGAAATAACTTGTATTTTTGCAGGGTTTATCTCCATGCCATTTTCTGAAATTTGATGTCCCAAAACTATTCCTCCTGTTATCATAAATTGGCATTTTTCCTATATAAGGACTAAATCTGTTTCTTCACAGTGCTTAAGAACTTTTGATAGATGTTCTAAACATGATTCAAATCAAATTCCAAATGTTGAAAAATATTCCATAAAAACTTCAATCCCTTTTTCAATTAAATCACAAAAAATAGTCATCATGCATCTTTGAAAAGTAGCAAGTGCATTACATAAACCAAAGCACATTCTTCTAAAAGTAAATGCACCATGAGGACTGGTAAAAGTTGTTTTCTCTTGATCCTCAAGAGCTATTTGTATTTGGTGATAACCAGTACATCCATCCAGAAAACAAAAGTATTTATGCATGATAAACAAAAAATATATGCATTTTTAGACACATATTTTATACTCATTTTTTGCGATATTGCACTTTAATGGAAGATATTTTCTATGTTTTATTGCAGGTTGTTGATTTTGAGGACTTAGAGCAAAAAGGAAGTAAAAAGGATGAAATTTGGAGCAAAAATGGAAAAGCTCAAAATTTTTTCAGTGCTGACTAATGGTATGGTATGGAAGTAGACCCTGCAAAAATTTTGAACAATAATTAACCCTATAAATTAGCAATCACTTGAATTTTTTCAGTATCGATGGTGCCATTTGATAGAAACTTAGGATTTTAATACGGGTCTCTAGCGTCGACGGCGCCAATGTTGGTGGAAGCCCTGTTTCTAGAGGATTCAATGAATTTGGATGCTTTCTTAAGAGTTGTTTGATGCGCCTATTGGAGAATCGACCTAGGCTCTATTTAAGGCCTAGGAATTTGATTAGAAACCCCCCCCCCCCCCCCCCCCCNGGAATATTTTCCCAAGGTATAAAAATAAAGATATCTATTTTTAAAACCTTAAAATGATTTTCTAAGGCTTAAAAATAGAATTTTCACCAAAATAATTCTAAAAAATCAAATAAAAATAATAAAAATACAAAATAAATATCTCTGGGTTCTCTAACCTTAGAGAAATTTTCCAAAAATATAAAATATATTTTTCAATTTAAAAAATATTTTATTTTTATTAAAATTCCCAAAATTTCAATTAATTTTAATAAATCATAAAAAATTCAGAAAATTATGAAATTCTGGCCAAATGACTTTATTTTCTAGGGCTAGCTTACATAAAAATTTCAAGTTATTAGGAATTGTCCTGATCATTTTTTGGAATTTTCTTTGAAAATGCATATTTTCGAATAAAAATAATTATATGAATTAAATTATATTGTGGAAATTCACATTTTTTCCTCTGATGTCTTAATTGACCTATCAATAGGGTTACATAAAAATTTCAAAGTGATTTGACTTTAATTTGACTAATTATAAAAGTTTGGACCCTTAGGGGCAAAATTGTAATTTTGGATATTTTGGCCTTAATGATATTTAGGCTTGATGAAAGAAAATAGGTAATTTCTGATATTAATTAACTCATTTGATGATTTGCAATCAAAAATGGGTTTAGAAAATGGGTAATTTTTGATATTAATTAACTCATTTGATGATTTTCAATCAAAAATGGGCTTACTGATATTAATCAACCATTTGATGATTTGCGAATCAAAAATGGGCTTAATTGGTAGAGGGGTAATTTCTAATATTAATTAACTCATTTGATGATTTGCAATAAAAAATGGGCTTAATTGGCAAACCCACTTCACTTTGCCAAATTACAAGATAAAAAAAATAATAATAATAATTCTCATAATTATCAAAGTTTTGGAAACTTCATAAGATGACTTTTTAGGGGGTATAACTTTGGAAATCAATAATTTCACACCATTGTTTGATAATCAAAATAATGTTTAAATGATCTTGATAATGATCACTTAAAGTTTTAATTCTTTTCAAAATTAATACACACACTTAATACACTTACATAGGTCTTAAAGACTTAGTGGTGAACTTAAGTTGAAATCCACATGTTAAAGAAGGATTAGAAAAATTAACATAATCAAACTCTTTTAAAACACCACAAGTCCAAGTAGGACTAAAAATTTGGTTAAGTTTCCTTAATTACACTAATTTGCCCCCTTTAAGGTCTTCATCAACATAACCTTCAAATTAAAAGGTAAATAACATTTACCTTATTCTTGGGATAATCAAGACATCAATGTTCACTAAGCATCANTGTTTCCAAAACAGTTTGTTGTTAGTGAATAGCTTGTGTTAGGCTCGCTAAGCAAATGAGTCAAAAATAAGCAATTTTTTTTGCATTCGATATAAACGAGTCGAACATAAATGGTGGTATTTCAACGAGCTCGCTCAAGCTCGACCTCTAGCAAATAGAAGAGTCGACTAGTCGAGCAAGCTTATTTCTAGCTTATACTTGATTAATCAATAGAGTTTGAGGCCGGGTGTGGTATTGCAAGTTGAAATTGGCTTATTTAATCTGAAAGAAACAAATAATTTTAACTGAAGCGAATGTGTGATGGAATAACTGAGTGAGTAATAAATAATAAATTACATATATAATAAAGTAAAATGTTTTTTATTTTATATGTTTAAAAATTTATATCTTAACTCTGACTTTTAGAGTATTTTAACTGCATGTTATGTTAATATTTTGTAAGATGAGTCGATTCATATACTAATCAGTCGGATCAAGTCTAAATCAAGCTTAACTCGTTAGCTAATTGTTCTTAGTAGCTATTTATCAAGTAGAACTTGAGCCTGGTCACGAGTTATTTTGGCTCACGCGGACCGATATTAAGCAAAGGTTCAATGAGCCTAAAGCAGTTGGCACAGATTTTTTGTTCAACAGCCAATTTCGAGTCATGTAATGATTACTTTTAGTGTGAGAGTTCTTCAACAAAAATCTTGGTGAATGTGAGAAGTGTTGGAGTGGAGAATTTCAGTGATTCCGACGAGTGAACCTCACTTCGGATCGAAGAAGAAGAGTTCGGAGCAAGATTTTGTTAATTTTCTTGAGAGATGAGACAAAATTGATTATGTTCTCTGTAAACTCACTATTTTCATCGTGGAACTTTTATTGTAGCGTGGCTCTACAAGTTTTGCCCATTTTGTGTTTTTCTTGTTTGTTATTTTATTTTATTTTTTTGTGTTTTTGCTCATATGTTTGTTACAGTTTTCTCGAATCTATGCTATCATATTCAGTGATTTGGTTTATATTTCTAATTAATTCTACGTCTCTTTGAACTTGAAAGGGAATTCTTTCGGAATTTCCTGAAGACAAAAGTATCAGAGTTGTGCTTAATTTGAGTGGGAGCAACGACCGACAAAGCAAGGTTCAAAGTGGAGAAGTTCGATGGGACAAAATTCACATTATGGAAGATGCAAATGTAGGATTTGTTGTTTCAGAAAAAGTTATACCTGCCCTACAAGAAATTATAAAGAAGCCCTGGTTTATGCTTGTGGAGGAATGGGAAGTGTTGGATTGAATGACACTAGTTATTATTCAGTTGTCATTTCTCCCATCTGTTGCGTTTAACATTGTAAATGAGAAAATAATGATGGATCCTATGGAAACACCAGTAAAGATGTATAAAAAACTTTTTGATTCTATTAAGGTTTTTCTAATGAAGAAGTTATTTAACATGAAGATGGTGAAAATCAGTTTAGTTGCAGAACATTTGAATAATTTAAATACTATAACGAGTCAGTTGTGTTATGTGAGAATTAAGTTTAGTGATGAAGTTAGAGCACTGATGTTACTATCTTTATTGCCAGACAGGTGGGATTGTTTGGTCACAACGGTGAACAACTCTTCAGAGAATTTAAAGCTGAACTTCGAAGACATTAAGGGTTTGATGATGAATGAAGAAGTTTGCAAAAAAGAAATATGGTGAATCATCAGGTTTTGTGTTGAATTTTGATAACAGAGAAGGAATATGGATAATGATAAAAGGAGAGGTAGATCCAAGTCCAAGAGAGCAAAGCCAAAATCAATAAGAGGAGAACACTGGAACTGCAATAAGAAAAGGCATTTTAAGAAGGACTGCAAAGCTCCAAGAAAAGTTGGAGATGCAGGACCAGAAAGAAATCTCCCTACAAAAATCTTCACCAGTGAAATTGAAAATGACTCCATAATATTATTCCTAGTCAGTACTGAATCTTGGATAGTAGATTTAGGNTTATCTTAACTCGGACTTTTAGAGTATTTTAACTGCATGTTATGTTAATATTTTTGTAAGATGAGTCGATCCATATACTAATCAGTCGGATCAAGTCTAAATCAAGCTTAACTCGTTAGCCAATTGTTCTTAGTTTGCTAGCTATTTATCAAGTAGAATTTGAGCCTGGTCACGAGTTATTTTGGCTCACGCGGACCGATATTAAGCAAAGGTTCAATGAGCCTAAAGCAGTTGGCACAAATTTTTTGTTCAACGGCCATTTTCGAGTCGTGTAATGATTACTTTTAGTGTGAGAGTTCTTCAACAAAAATCTCGATGAATGTGAGAACTATCGGAGTGGAGAATTTCAGTGATTCCGACGAGTGAACCTCACCCGGATCGAAGAGGAAGAGTTCGGAGCAAGATTTTGTTAATTTTCTTGAGAGATGAGAGAAAACTGATTATGTTCTCTGTAAACTCACTATTTTCATGGTGGAACTTCTATTGTAGCGTTGCTCTGCAACTTTTGCCCATTTTGTGTTTTTATTGTTCGTCATTTTATTTTATTTTATTGTGTTTTTGCTCATATGTTTGTTACAGTTTTCTCGAATCTATGCTATCATATTTTGTGATTTGGTTTATATTTCTAATTAATTCAACTTCTCTCTGAACTTGAAAGGGAATTCTTTCGGAATTTCCTAAAGACAAAAGTATCAGGGTTGTGTTCAATTTGAGTGGGAGCAACGACCGACAAAGCAAGGTTCAAAGTAGAGAAGTTCAATGGGACAAACTTCACATTCTGGAAGATGCAAGTGTAGGATTTGTTGTATCATAAAAAGTTATACCTGCCCTACAAGAAATTATAAGGAAGTCCTAGTTTATGCTTGTGGAGGAATGGGAAGTGTTGGATTGAATGACACTAGTTATTATTCAGTTGTCACTTCTCCCATCTGTTGCATTTAACATTGTAAATGAGAAAATAACGATGGATCCTATGGAAACACTGATAAAGATGTGTAAAAAACTTTTTTATTCTATTAAGGTTTTTCTAATGAAGAATTTATTTAACATGAAGATGGTGAAAATCAGTTCAATTGCAGAACATTTGAATAATTTCAATACTATAACGAGTCAGTTGTGTTATGTGAGAATTAAGTTTAGTGATGAGGTTAGAGCACTGATGTTACTATCTTTATTGTCAGATAGGTGGGATGGTTTGGTCATAACGGTGAAAAACTCTTCAGAGAATTTAAAGCTGAACTTCGAAGACATTGTGGGTTTGATGATGAATGAAGAAGTTTGCAAAAAAGAAATATGGTGAATCATCAGGTTCTGTGTTGAATTTTGAAAACAGGGAAGGAATATGGATAACGATACAAGGAGAGGTAGATCCAAGTCCAAGAGAGCAAAGCCAAAGTCAATAAGAGGAGAACGCTGGAACTGCAATAAGAAAAGGCATTTTAAGAAGGACTGCAAAGCTCTAAGAAAAGTTGGAGATGCAGGACCTGAAAGAAATCTCTTTATAAAAATCTCCACCAGTGAAATTGAAAATGACTCCATAATATTATTCCTAATTAGTACTGAATCTTGGATAGTAGATTTAGGTGCCATTTTTTCATGCTTGCCCCAATAAAGATGTGTTTAGAAACGACACTCAGAGTGATCTAGGGAAAAGATAACAAGACCTACAATATCCTAAGAAAGGGTGATTGTGATAATAGGTTGCCAAATGAAACAGTCAAAAAACTTCCTGAAGTTGGACATGTTCCAAATCTGAAAATAAATTTCATTTCTGTGAGCTAGCTAGCAAAGTCAGAACTTGTGATTACTTTCAAAGGTGATTTGTGGAAAGTAATCAGGGAGAACTTATGATGGCTTGGGGACAACATTTAAAGCACTTTTTTTAAANGGTTTCCAAAACAGTTTGTTGTTAGCGAATAGCTTGTGATAGGCTCGCTAAGCAAATGAGTCAAAAATAAGCAAATTTTTTGCATTCGATATAAACGAGTTGAACATAAATAGTGATATTTCAACGAGCTTGCTCAAGCTTGACCTCTAGCAAAAAGAAGAGTCGACAAGTCGAGCAAGCTTATTTCAAGCTTATACTTGATTTATCAATAGAGTTTGAGGCCGGGTGTGGTATTACAAGTTGAAATTGGCTTATTTAATATGAAAGAAACAAATAATTTTAACTGAAGCGAATGTGTGATGGNTAGATTTAGATTTTGCCCCTACTCTTAAATTCATATAGTTTCATGACTAGGGTTTTCAAAAGAGTTTGTTGTTAGCGAATAGCTTGTGTTAGACTCGCTAAGCAAATAAGTCAAAAATAAGCAAATTTTTTGCATTCGATGTAAACGAGTTGAACGTAAATAGTGGTATTTCAACGAGCTCTCTCAAGCTCGACCTCTAGCAAAAAGAAGAGTCAACTAGTCGAGCGAGTTATTTCTAGCTTATACTTGATTAATCAATAGAGTTTGAGGCCGGGTGTGATATTACAAGTTGAAATTGGCTTATTTAATATGAAAGAAACAAATAATTTTAACTGAAGCGAATGTGTGATGGAATAATTGAGTGAGTAATTAATAATAAATTACATATATAATAAAGTAAAATATTTTTTATTTCATATGTTTAAAAATTTATATCTTAACTCTGACTTTTAGAGTATTTTAACTGCATGTATGTTAATATTTTTGTAAGATGAGTCGATCCATATACTAATCAGTCGGATCAAGTCTAAATCAAGCTTAACTCGTTAGCTAATTGTTCTTAGTTTGCTAGCTATTTATCAAGTAGAACTTGAGCCAGGTCACGAGTTATTTTGGCTCACGCGGACCGATATTAAGCAATGGTTCAATGAGCCTAAAGCAGTCGGCACAGATTTTTTGTTCAACGGCCATTTTCGAGTCGTGTAACGATTACTTTCAGTGTGAGAGTTCTTCAACAAAAATCTCGATAAATGTGAGAAGTGTTGGAGTGGAGAATTTCAGTGATTCCGATGAGTGAACCTCACCTCGGATCGAAGAAGAAGAAGAGTTCGGAGCAAGATTTTGTTAATTTTCTTGAGAGATGAGAGAAAATTGATTATGTTCCCTGTAAACTCACTATTTTCATGGTGGAACTTTTATTGTAGTGTGGCTTTGCAACTTTTGCCCATTTTTTGTTTTTCTTGTTTGTTATTTTATTTTATTTTTTTGTGTTTTTGCTCATATGTTTGTTACAATTTTCTCGAATCTATGCTATCATATTCTCGAATCTATGCTATCATATTCTGTGATTTGGTTTATATTTTTAATTAATTCTACGTCTCTCTGAACTTGAAAGGGAATTCTTTCGGAATTTCCTGAAGACAAAAGTATCAGAGTTGTGTTCAATTTGAGTGGGAGCAACGACCAACAAAGCAAAGTTCAAAGTAGAGAAGTTCGATGGGACAAACTTCACATTCTGGAAGATGCAAGTGTAGGATTTGTTGTATCATAAAAAGTTATACCTGCCCTACAAGAAATTATAAGGAAGTCCTAGTTTATGCTTGTGGAGGAATGGGAAGTGTTGGATTGAATGACACTAGTTATTATTCAGTTGTCACTTCTCCCATCTGTTGCATTTAACATTGTAAATGAGAAAATAACGATGGATCCTATGGAAACACTGATAAAGATGTGTAAAAAACTTTTTTATTCTATTAAGGTTTTTCTAATGAAGAAGTTATTTAACATGAAGATTGTGAAAATCAGTTCAGTTGCAGAACAATTGAATAATTTCAATACTATAACGAGTCAGTTGTGTTATGTGAGAATTAAGTTTAGTATTGAGGTTAGAGCACTGATGTTATTATCTTTATTGCCATACAAGTGGGATGGTTTGGTCACAACGGTGAACAACTCTTCAGAGAATTTAAAGCTGAACTTCGAAGACATTGTGGGTTTGATGATGAATGAAGAAGTTTGCAAAAAAGAAATATGGTGAATCATCAGGTTCTGTGTTGAATTTTGGTAATAGGGAAGGAATATGGATAACGATACAAGGAGAGGTAGATGCAAGTCCAAGAGAGCAAAGCCAAAGTCAATAAGAGGAGAACGCTGGAACTGCAATAAGAAAATGCATTTTAAGAAGGACTGCAAAGCTCCAAGAAAAGTTGGAGATGCAGGACCGGAAAGAAATCTCTCTACAAAAATCTCCACCAGTGAAATTGAAAATGACTCCATAATATTATTCCTAGTCAGTACTGAATCTTGGATAGTAGATTTAGGTGCCCTTTTTTCATGCTTGCCCCAATAAAGATGTGTTTAGAAACGACACTCAGAGTGATCTAGGGAAAAGATAACAAGACCTACAATATCCTAAGCAAGGATGATTGTGATAATAGGTTGCCAAATTGAACAATCTAAAAACTTACTGAAGTTAGACATGTTCCAAATCTGAAAATAAATTTCATTTCTGTGAGCTAGCTAGCAAAGTCAGGACTTGTGATTACTTTCAAAAGTGATTTGTGGAAAGTAATTAGGGGGAACTTATGATGGCTTGGGGACAACATTTAAAGCACTTTTTTTAACTAATTAACAAATGGCTAATTTCATTGTTGAGGTTGAAATCAAGGTTGATGCAAGTCTATAACACCGTAGGCTTGGTCATATAAGCGAGAAATGTATGAAGTCCCTACTTTCCAAAAATAAGTTTTAGGGTTTGAAATAAGTTGATCTGAATTTTTGTGAAGACTCTATATATGTCAAGTAGAAAAAAACCTCTTTCTCTAAGAGTGGCTCGGTGGTGAAAATAAAATAATTAGAGTTAGCATATATTGATGTATGGGGTCTTACTCCAGTTCAGTCCATTGAAGGTTCTCGCTATTTTTTCGCATTTCTTGATGATCACACGAGAAAGATATGGGTTTATTTCTTAAAACAAAAATTTGATGTATTTAAAGTCTTCAAGAAGTGAAAGTCTATTGTAGAAAATGAGACAGGTTTCAAGATGAAGTGTCTCAAAAAAAATAATAGTGATGAGTATCATTATTAGAAGTTTAAGAATTTTGGTATTATAGAGAGGTTCAGGTATGAGCTAACAGTCTCGAAGATACCACAACAGAATGGTGTGGTTGAGTGCAAGAACAAAAAATTTGCGGAGTGTGCTAAGAGCGTGATGTTGCATGTAGGCTTAACAAAACAAATTTGGAATGAAGTAGTAAACACTCCAATTTTTTTTTATTAAATGTGTTACATCAGTAACTTTGGATGAAGGCTTACCTGAAGAAGCCTGGAGTGAAAAAAAAGTAAATCTTTCTCATTTAAGAGTATTTGAGTGTTCTGCATATGTGCATATTGATGCAGAGTCGAGAAACAAGCTTAACTCGAGATCTGTCAAGTGCATCTTCATTGGATATAACTCAGATGAGTTTGGCTTTAATATCTGGGAATATCAGAATTAGAAATTCATCAGAAGTGGGGATTTTAATTTTAATGAAATGGAGATTTATAAGGATAGGTAGCCCATCAGCTACTTCTGGAAAATTGAAGTATGTTGAGATAACACAATACTAGTGGTCCGAAAAGTACAAAAAGAAGTGGTGCTCAACCAGAAGGAACACCAACAACCTACTACATAAATTAAAAGATACACTTGAGTGATAAGACCTCTACACAAATATTCTCCTTCATCGCACAATTTGTTATTAACTGATAATGATAAATTATAGTGCTTTGAGTCGACCGCTCAAGTTGAAGATTCAAGGGAATGTGAGCTTATTATGAATAAATAAATGTAATCTTTGGGGTCACATAAGACTTGGGATTTGACTGTCATACCAGATGCAAAAAGAGCACTACAAAACAAGTGGTTCTACATGTTAAAAGATGAGTTAGATAGTAACAAACACTACAAGGCAAGCCACAAATGAAGATATTTCATATGCTTCAGCAGTTGGAAGTTTAATGTGCATGATGATTTGTATTTGGTAAGATATTGCATATACAGTGGAAGTGTTCATCAAGTACATGGGCAATCTAAGCAGACATCATTGAGAGGCAATGAAGTGTATTCTCAGATATTTGAGGGGAACAGTCGACATGACACTTTTTTATGGAAGTGGTGGGATAAGTTTACAGTGACTTATTGATTCAGATCTGATAGGAGATATAGATAGTAAAAGAAGTACAACAGGTTTTATCTTCACTTTGTGGAAGACAACAGTGAGTTGGTTTTACAGGTTGCAGAAGATCGTTGCACTTTCAACTACAGAGGTCGAATCATTGTTATCACTGAGGCTGGTAAGGAGTTGTTCTGGCTACAGAGTTTTTTGGGGAAATTGGAGAAGGAGCAAAGGATAGAAAGCTTCACAGTGTAGTATGAGTGTGATTCATTTTTATAAGAATGTATCTTTTCATGCAAGAATGAAACAATTCAGCTGAGGTATCGTTTTACTCGCTCTCCTAGAAGATGGAGAGTTGTTTCTGGAGAAGATATACATAGCTCAGGAGCGGAGGGGTTTGCCTTGAAGAATGGTTGAGATGGTAGTGTGATGGGAGTTTTAGGGGTGTGGAAGGGCTATGTAATTAGAAGTATAGCAACAGGCATCGGTGTGGCCGACATAGTGCTGACTATCAAATGCATGCTTGTTGGTATAATGGGTTGAGGAAATGTCTACTACTTTCTCTAAAAGAAGTTAAAAAAAGCTAGTCTCAGAGTAATATTTTTTTATGAAAGCATTATATCGTACATTCATAATATTAAAATTTAGATATATATTATAACATTATAAATTTTAGGACAAAGACATTTAACACATTAGTTAAATAATATTTTTCATATATAAGTATATATATNCAGAGTAATGTTTTTATTGAAAGCATTATACCGTACATTCATAATATTAAAATTTAGATATATATTATAGCATTATAAATTTTAGGACAAAGACATTTAACACATTAGTTAAATAATATTTTTCATATATAAGTATATATATAATGATTCAAGTTGACATCTTAAATAAATAAATACCTAAGTAACACCCAATCCTTTAATATCCCAAGAAAAGTATTACCATTTTAATTTTTAAAAATAAAATAAATCTCCTCATGCAAAGCTAAGGTGGCATATGTGAATTCATTGATTTTCATGCATACTATTTTTTGGTTGTGACACTCCATATTGCTCCCAAAAAATAAAGAAATATTTACATGCATATCCCTACACAACCATACAATCTATTTTTAATTTTTAGGTAACTGTACCTTGCAATCATCATTATAAATCAAGAAGATCTTGATTATAAAATAATCCCGCTACAAACTTTACTTCAACTAAGTTCTTATAATCAAACTTGATTAAAAATTAAAGCATATATCTATATGCTACTCTCCATATCATTATCATTGTTGAACGAAAGAAAAATGAACTAAAATTAATTTCATTACCATGGTTAAATAAAAAAAAGTTGAACAAATATAATAATTTTAATTCACCTAAATCTTAAACCCACTTGAACATTAAATCTAAATTTGAAACCATAACTTAAACAAACACCAATGTTTATAAACAAATGTTCACACATATATACATCTATACACACACACTATAACTTATTAATAAGTTGTTGCGCAACAGATGTATCAGAAAGTTGTTGCTTAGTACCTGCACTAGGAAGATGCTGCGTAGAAGCTGTTGTGGATAAGTTGACTGACTGTTTCTTTTGGACAAATGATCATTTTGTCACTGGTAGTAATGTTATTTGTAACATNGCATTTCTTGATGATCACACGAGAAAGATATGAGTTTATTTCTTAAAATAAAAATTTGACGTATTTAAAGTCTTCAAGAAGTGAAAGGCTATTGTAGAAAATGAGACAGGTTTCAAGTTGAAGTGCCTCAGATAAAANGGGAAATGAAGTGTATTCTCAGGTATTTGAGGGGAATAGTCGACCTGACACTTTTTTATGGAAGTGATGGGATCAGTTTACAGTGATTTATTGATTCAGATCTGACAGGAGATATAGATAGTAAAAGAAGTACAACAGGTTATATCTTCACTTTGTGGAAGACAACAGTGAGTTGGTTTTACAGGTTGGAGAAGATCGTTGCACTTTCAACTACAGAGGTCGAATCATTGTTATCACTGAGGTTGGTAAGGAGTTGTTCTGGCTACAGAGTTTTTTGGGGAAATTGGAGGAGCAAAGGATAGAAAGCTTCACAGTGTAGTATGAGTGTGATTCATTTTTATAAGAATGTATCTTTTCATGCAAGAATGAAACAGGTGAGGTATCATTTTATTCGCTCTCTCCTAGAAGATGGAGAGTTGTTTCTGGAGAAGATATACACAGCTCAGGAGCGGAGGGGCTCGCCTTGAAGAATGGTGGAGATGGTAGTGTGATGGGATTTTTATGAGTGTGGAAGGGCTATGTAATTAGAAGTATAGCAACAGGTTGGAAGGGCATCAGTGTGGTTGACATAGTGCTGACTATCAAATGCATGCTTGTTGCTATAATGGGTTGAGGAAATGTCTGTTATTTTCTCTAAAAGAAGTTGAAAAAAGCTAGTCTTAGAGTAATGATTTTATTGAAAGCATTATACTGTACATTCATAATATTAAAATTTAGATATATATTATAGCACTATAAATTTTAGGACAAAGACATTTAACACATTAGTTAAATAATATTTTTCATATATAAGTACATATATAAGGATTCAAGTTGACATCTTAAATAAATAAATACCTAAGTAACACCCAATCCTTTAATATCCCAAGAAAAGTATTACCATTTTAATTTTTAAAAATAAAATAAATCTCCTCATGCAAAGCTAAGGTGGCATATGCGAATTCATTGATTTTCATGCATACTATTTTTTGGGTGTGACACTCCATATTGCTCCCAAAAAATAAAGAAATATTTACATGCATATCCCTACACAACCATACAATCTNAGGCAATGAAGTGTATTCTCAGGTATTTGAGGGGAACAGTCGACATGACACTTTTTTATGGAAGTGGTGGGATCAGTTTACAGTGATTTATTGATTCAGATTTGACAGGAGATATAGATAGTAAAAGAAGTACAACATGTTATATCTTCACTTTGTGGAAGACAACAGTGAGTTGGTTTTACAGGTTGGAGAAGATCGTTGCACTTTCAACTACAGAGGTCGAATCATTGTTATCACTGAGGCTGGTAAGGAGTTGTTTTGGCTACAGAGTTTTTTGGGGAAATTGGAAAAGGAGCAAATGATAGAAAGCTTCACAGTGTAGTATGAGTGTGATTCATTTTTATAAAAATGTATCTTTTCATGCAAGAATGAAACACATTCAGCTGATGTATCATTTTATTCGCTCTCTCCTAGAAGATGGAGAGTTGTTTCTGGAGAAGATATACACAGCTCAGGAGCGGAGGGGCTTGCCTTAAAGAATGGTGGAGATGGTAGTGTGATGAGAGTTTTATGAGTGTGGAAGGGCTATGTAATTAGAAGTATAGCAACAAGTTGAAAGGGCATCGGTGTGGCCGACATAGTGCTGACTATCAAATGCATGCTTGTTGCTATAATGGGTTGAGGAAATGTCTGTTATTTTCTCTAAAAGAAGTTGAAAAAAGCTAGTCT
>JXCR01078796.1:40911-63559 GCA_002079205.1 Phalaenopsis hybrid cultivar
TGTTCATGCCAGGCAAGTTGGCTGACATGACCATGCAGCTATTGATTTGTCAGTTTTGTTTTAGAGAAAGCCCAAGGTTAGGATTTTACATTCGTGGCCAAATCTCTAACGAAGCAGGTGTGTTTCCTTGCAAGCCTTAGCCCCATCCTGTGCGGGTCGGAATCCAAACTTCCTACGGCTGAAGTGGTATTTTATATTCTGTGAAGTGCTTGGAACATTGCACTTTCAAAACGGGAAAAACTTTATAACTAGTCTTTTTTACAAGAGGCGGGGAATCGTTCCTCCTAGCAATTGAAAGGGAATATTCCCCCGTACTTGCTCGCTACAATCAGAGGCAGCTATGATGCATTTTCATGCATGAAAACCCTAGGTATCTATGCAAGGTCAATAGGAAGAGTTCGACGTGTCGTCAAAGAGTTTTTGAGTTGCGTTTCTTGCTTGCTATTTGTGGCATTTTGCATATTGTATGCTCGATTGCATCAACACTTCGATTTGATTGGTTGCCCCGACATGATCAACTAGTCGCATTGGGTTTGATCGGTCTTCTTGGGTCGATCACTTATGGGCTCGATCAACCACCCCGTGTCGATAACCCGCTTTGGGTTTGATCAGACCGATCGTTCGCTAATTTGGGTTTAATCGACCGCCTTGTATAGATCACCTACTTTGAGATTGATTGGTCGTCACAACCCGATCACCTGATTCTTTGGGTTTGATTAGCAGCTCCGAGCTGATCACCCGTGCATTCTGGTTCGATCAAACACCCCATGTCGATCACCCACTTTGGGTTCGATATGTCGTACCGTTTCGATCACCTAAACCTTTGGGTCCAATCAATCGTCATGTGTCGATCACTCGCTTTGGGCGTGATCAGTCATCCCGGACCGATTACCCTTTCTTTTGGGTATGATTGGTCGCCCTATGTCGATCATCCTGTTTAAGCTCGATCGGTCATCCCAGGTCAATTACCTCTTCTTTTTGGTTCGATTGGTCGTCTCAGGTCAATCACCCGCTCTTCGAGCTTAATTGGCTGCCCCCGACCCGATCGTCCTATTTATTGGGTTTGAACGGTTGCTTCGGGCCGATTACCCATTCTTTTAGGTCCAACTGATTGTCCCGGATCAATCGACCCACCCTCTTTAATTTGATCGGTCGCCACGGCCCGATCGATCAATCACTTGCACGCTTGTTTACTTTTGCATCATATTGTATGCTTATTTTCATATGTATGAAATTCTTATTTTAACTTAATGTCTACGATGTCTAATTACATGTTAAGTATTTTTGCCTTGTATGCTTTGCATGTGACATGTTTGGATGTCTCTTTTAGTATCTATGCTTGGGGTGCCTTCTTAAGCACCCTCCTATGTGATGTCTCTTTAAGTGCCCACACTTGTAAGTGTCTGCCCCACATACGACATTATATGCACGGGGATGGACACTTTCACACTTTGGGAGAAATTGACTCACTTATAGGTCATCCATCTCACTCTCAACGACGCCGCTTGGAGTGTTGTAGGTATTTCACATTATGTTAAGCACGAGTCAAGCTTCTTAGCCACCGAGCTCGTGCGAGGCGCAATCAGATTATGTGGTTGTCATATAGATAAATATAAAAAATTAACGTTAGATATGTATGAATCCCTCTATCGTACAATTTTAGACCTATTACATATCCACCAAAATAAGCTGTATATGGCCCAGTTTGGTCATCTTTCTGAGCTATTAATTGATGAATGAGTACATTTTTTTATCAGTCGTAGCATTCCATATCGCTTGTCATACGCTTCTTTGTTTAAATGAACTGTAATATTATCAGGAGCAANACTGGCGTTTGCGAAAAAAAATGAGCAAAACATGAACAATTTTTTTTGCGTTCAATATTTATATTAACAAACCACACAAACAAATATTTATTTGTTAGTGTTCGAGTTCGACTCATTTTGACTCAAAATAATTAGATAACTTNGCTGGCGTTTGCGAAAAAAAATGAGCAAAACATGAACAATTTTTTGTGCGTTCAACATTTATATTAACGTACCACACAAACAAATATTTATTTGTTAGTGTTCGAGTTCGACTCATTTTGACTCAAAATAATTAGATAACTTAAAAATAACACTTATACTACAAGGCTACAAAAATTTATAATTAATTAAACTTATTTATTAAAAAAATAGAATAAAATATATTAAGTTTTATTTAAATAAATATTTAAATTTAAATAATACAATTTAGGTCTTACCCCTACCCTTAACATCTTACGGTTACATGACTAGGGTTGTCAAAACGATTAGTTGTTCACGAGTAGCCTGTGTCAAGCTCGCTAAGCAAACAAGTCGAACACAAACAATTTTTTTTTTCTTGATATTTAAATGAACTGAACAAAAACAATAGTATTTTTTAATTTGCCGAGCTTGGCCGGCTCGCTCAAGCTCAGCTCATTTTCGCCCCAAGCAACAAGGACAGTTAACAAGGCAGGCAAGCATATTTCTAGCTTATGCATGATGTATTATTAGACTTTGAGGCCGAGCGCAATTTCACAAGTAGAAATTGGCTTATTTATAATAAATAAAAAATAATTTTAATTGAAGCAAATGTGTGATGAAATAGCGACAGTGGGCATTTAATAATGAATTACATGTATAATAAGGTAGAATAGGTTTGTTTCATATTGTTAATAATTTATATCTAAACTCTTGATTTTTAGTGTATTTAAACTACATGTTATGCTAATATTTTCTTAAAATGAGTTGATTCATACACTAATGAGTCGAAGCAAGTCTAAATCAAGCTTAACTCGTTAGCGAATCGATCAGTTTGCTGCTATTTATGAAGTAGAATTTGAGCCAGCTCATGAGTTACTTTGGCTCAGGCAGACCAATATGAAGCGTAAGTTTTATGAGTTGTAAATTGCAAGTTCTTAGATGTCTGGAGGAGTAATTTTATAAAGCAATTCTAATTCAGCTATTAATTTAAGGTCACTTCATTTTTACAATTAATTGAAGTCAATTGTGATTTTATTTTTGTTAATGTTTTGTATGAAATATTATCATTTATTCAAATGTTTATAAAATTTTAAAGGTATTGTAATTTTAAATTACAACTAATTAAAGGCATAAACTAATAAATATTATATAGTTTGTAGATTTTTTTTATTGCTACCTACCACATTTATTTAAGAAAGAACACAAATGAGTTGACATAAAGTTGGTTAATAAATAAATAAATAAGGCGGTCTCAACGATCAAGATGTGTGAGCATTACTCATGATATAAANAAACGAAAAAAAAATGAACTAAAATTAATTTCATTACCATGGTTAAATAAAAAAATTGAACAAATATAAAATAATTTTAATTCACCTAAATCTTAAACCCACTTGAACATTAAATCTAAATTTGAAACGGTAACTTAAACAAACACCAATGTCTATAAACATATGTACACACATTTATACATCTATACACACACACAGTATAACTTATTAATAAGTTGTTGCGCAACAGCTATACCGGGAAGCTGTTGTGTAGTAGCTGCACTAGGAAGATGTTACGTAGAAGTTGATGCAGATAAGTTGACTGACTGTTTGTTTTGGAGAAATGACCATTCTGCCTCTGGTAATAATGTTGTTTGTAACATAACTGTCATAATAATATATTTACACTCAAGAAGCAAAAATCCACTTCATAACCGTACAAAAAAAATATACATCTCACTTAACAACAAGTATCATGATTACTAGAATAAAGCAAAAAAAAACTATGAAAGTAAGATTTAATAATATAATAATATTATTTTTAAAATGCTGACGACGTATGTCACGAGCTACACCGTTCTCCAGAGGTACTATCTATTCTTAATCACTCTCGGTGGTGGAATCTGTCAGACTGTCTGTCTATAGGAAAAAGTAACACTTTTTTGTGATTCTTTACTAGCACCTATAGAACTATCTCTCTTCGCAATGTGGCCGATGTGACATCCAGAATGTCACAACACAGTCGTCGAGAGTAAACAATTGCTTAACAAAATTAGAGCCCATATAATAACAATAAATTCATACTTTCTATTTCCAAATTTATACTTAATTATTTTTAATTACAATTCCACACTCATATATAGCAAAACAAACGACAAAAAAATTATGAAATCATTTTTGAGGTTCATATCCCTACATTGTTTATTCACACAATCAATTTTTTTAAAAAATACTTTCACTCAAATTGTACGTCATCTATAAAAAAGTATGAAAAAAATTAATCTAAATTCAATTTCATTATTATTTTCCTTTGCATTTCCTACTTCAAACCAAAGCTTTCTTCCTTCAATCGAAAACGGAAGGAAGAAAAGTCTAATTGCATTTTGATGGCGTGCCTATAATTATAAATCTACCTAAGTCCTTAGCTGTCTCCCATATCCACTTTCAAGTTTTCTTCTTGGCATGAATATTGATAGGAAGGTGAGCTAACCCAAAATTAGGCTTCATAACAGACATCTCATCATCTTCATCTTCATCTTCTCCCCCCACGCTTTCTATGCTCAGTTGCTCCAACAGCCAAACCAAACGCAAATAAATTATTACAGCAAACGCCACCAACTAAACAACCATATAAATATTTTCTTAATACTAATTGACGAAGGATTAGCTAGCTTCATACAAAATCTGCAAATTAAGTTTCAGCTCTCCCTTACCTCAATTATAAATACCACGTGCATTAGCCACCTCCTTCCATCATATCCAGACTCACCAACCTTTTCTAAAAATGGCCTCCAAATCTCTGATCATCATCTGCTCTCTTCTTCTGGCGCTCGTATTCTCAGGAAACTCTGCTCGTGTTCTGTTGGAAGAAGCTCCAAAGGAGGAGCAGCCATCAGTGCCAAAGCTAGAATGGCCTCCTTTGCCTGAACTCCCAAAGCTAGAGTTGCCTCCGCTGCCAGAAATCCCTCATGAATTACCCAAACCGGCGTTGCCTCCATTGCCGGAGTTTCCACATGACTTGCCGAAGCCAGATATCCCTCAATTGCCTGAAATCCCTCATGACCTCCCCAAACTAGAACTACCGCCATTGCCGGAAATCCCTCATGACCTCCCAAAGCCAGAGGCGTTGCCGCCTTTGCCGGAGATACCTCATGAGTTGCCAAAGCCGGAGTTGCCGTAGATACCGCACTTGCAGCCGGAAAAGCCTCAACATCCGTGATGTGTTCATTTCTGTGTGTTACTGTCGTTTGAATTTTGAAGTTGTCGTCTTCTACTTTACATCATTCTATCCATTGTTGGTTTCTTAATTGTTTCCATTTCATTTATATATTTTGGGTTGTATGTTATGTACGTACTTAATAGGTATTTCAAATTCTCTCTATTGTGTATCATTTTTTTTTGGTGCATTCTGAAAATTATTTTTCATCATGTATTTTACTTTTAATTTTACCATTTAGTGCTATTTTTATGCTTTAAAAAATAAAAAAAATAAGGCATGAAAATAAAAAATTAAAAAAATAACATTAGCGAGAGGTAGGACTGTCAAAACAACTTGTTAATCACGAACAGCTGACGTTTTCGAAAAAATGAGCAACAATTTTTTTTTTTTGGGTTCAACATATATATTAACTAACCACACAAACAAATATTTATTTGTAAGTATTCGACTCATTTTGACTTAAAATAATTAAATAACTTAAAAATAACACTTATACTACAAGGCTACAAAAATTTATAATTAATTAAAATTATTAATTAAAAAAATAGAATAAAATATATTAAGTTTTATTTAAATAAATATTTAAATTTAAATAATACAATTTAGGTCTTACCCCTACCCTTAACATCTTACGGTTACATGACTATGGTTGTCAAAACGATTAGTTGTTCACGAGTAGCCTGTGTCAAGCTCGCTAAACAAATAAGTTGAACACAAATAATTTTTTTTTTCTTGATATTTAAATGAACTGAGCAAAAACAAAAGTATTTTTTAATTAGCCGAGCTTGGCAGGCAAGCTTATTTCTAGCTTATGCATGATTTATTATTAGACTTTGAGGCCGAGCTCAATAGCACAAGTATAAATTGGCTTATTTATAATAAATAAAAATTAATTTTAATTGAAGCAAATGTGTGATGAAAAACGGACAGTGGGCATTTAATAATAAATTACATGTATAATAAAGTAGAATAGGTTTGTTTCATATTATTAATAATTTATATCTAAACTCTTGATTTTTAGTGTATTTAAACTGCATGTTATGCTAATATTTTCTTAAAATGAGTTGATTCATACACTAATGAGTCGAAGCAAGTCTAAATCAAGCTTAACTCGTTAGCGAATCGATCAGTTTGCTGCTATTTATGAAGTAGAATTTGAGCCAGCTCATGAGTTACTTTGGCTCAGGCAGACCAATATGAAGCGTAAGTTTTATGAGTTGTAAATTGCAAGTTCTTAGATGTCTGGAGGAGTAATTTTATAAAGCAATTCTAATTCAGCTATTAATTTAAGGTCACTTCATTTTTACAATTAATTGAAGTCAATTGTGATTTTATTTTTGTTAATGTTTTGTATGAAACATTATCATTTATTCAAATGTTTATAAAATTTTAAAGGTATTGTAATTTTAAATTACAACTAACTAAATGCATAAACTAATAAATATTATATAGTTTGTAGATTTTTTTTATTGCTGCCTACCACATTTATTTAAAAAAGAATAGAAATGAGTTGACATTAAGTTGGTTAATAAATAAATAAATAAGGCGGTCTCAACGATCAAGATGTGTGAGCATTACTCATAATATACATATTATGTCGTGATGGGTTTTGGTTGGTCATGTCGGGCAAGTTGGCTGGCATGACCATGCAGCTATTGATTTGTCAATTTTGTTTTAGAGAAAGCCCTAAGTTAGGATTACATTCTTGGTCAAATCTCTAACAAAAGCCCTAGGTTTCCTTGCAAGCCTTAGCCCCATCCTCTGCGGGTCAGAATTCCAACTTCCTACGGCTGAGTGGTATTTTATATTCTGTGAAGTGCTTGGAACATTGCACTTTCAAAACGGGAAAAGCTTTATAACTAGTCTTTTTTGTAAGAGGCGGAGAATCGTTCCTCCGAGCAATCGAAAAGGAATATTCCCCCGCACTTGCTCGCTACAATTAGAGGCAGCTATGATGCATTTCCATGCGTGAAAACCCTAGGTATCTATGTAAGGTCAATAGGACGAGTTCGACGTGTCGTCAAAGAGTTTTGAGTTGCGTTTCTTGCTTGCTATTTGTGGCATTTTGCATATTGTATGCTTGATTGCATCAACACTTCGATTTGATTAGTCGCCTCGACATGATCAACTAGTCACATTGGGTTTGATCGGTCTTCTTGGGTTGATCACCTACCACTATGGCCTCGATCGACCACCCCGTGTCGATAACCCGCTTTGGGTTTGATCAGACAGATCGTTCGCTATTTTGGGTTCAATCGGTCGCCCTGTATCGATCACCCACTTTGAGATCGATTGGTCGTCACAACTCGATCACCTGATCCTTTGGGTTTGATTAGAAGCTCAGGGCCGATCACCGGTGCTTTCAGGTTCGATCAACCACCCCATGTTGATCACCCACTTTAGGTTTGATAGGTCATACCATTCTGATCACCCGATCCTTTGGGTTCAATCAATCGTCATGTGTCGATCACTCGCTTTGGGTGTGATCAGTCATCCCAGACCGATTACCCTTTCTTTTGGGTATGATTGGTCGCCATATGTCGATCATCCTGTTCAAGCTCGATCGGTCATCCCGGGTCAATTACCCCTTCTTTTTGGTTCGATTGGTCATCTCAGGTCAATCACCCGCTCTTCGAGTTTAATTGACTGCCCCGACCTGATCGTCCTATTTATTGGGTTTGAATGGCTGCCCCGAGCCGATTACCCATTCTTTCAGGTCCAACTGATTGTCCTAGATCGATCGACCCACCCTCTTTAATTCGATCGGTCGCCACGACCCAATCGATCAATCACTTGCATGCTTGTTTACTTTTGCATCATATTGTATGCTTATTTTCATATGTATGAAATTCTTATTTTAACTTAATGCCTACGATGTCTAATTACATGTTAAGTATTTTTGCCTTGTATGTTTTGCATGTGACATGTTTGGATGTCTCTTTTAGTATCTATGCTTGGGGTGCCTCCTTGAGCACCCTCATTTGTGATGTCTCTTTAAGTGCCCACACTTGTAAGTGTATGCCCTACTTACGACATTATATGCACGGGGATGGACACATTCACACTTTGGGGGAGAAGACTCACTTATAGGTCATCCATCTCACTCTCAATGACGCCGCTTGGAGTGTCGTAAGTATTTCACATTATGTTAAGCACGAGTCAAGCTTCCTAGCCACCGAGCTCGTGCATGGCGTAATCTGATTATGTGGTTGTCATATAAATAAATATAAAAAATTAATGTTAGATATGTAAATAAATAAGAATTCACTGATATATATATATATATATATATATATATATANCAACCAATACCATTGCTTGTTCGTGGATACATTAATTCATCGTACAAGAGAACTTGACCTTATTTGTATTCATTTTTTTGACGTCATGAATATGCTGATTACATTAAAATTATTTTCAGGACATTGTCGTCATTTTTATCATAAGATGAAATTTTTATCAAAAATATCATTAATATTTTACTAAATTTTTGACAAGCTGAAGCACACATTAAAATAAAATCAATGACTTTTTAGGTGTACCCTCTACAACACCTCTTCGGGTCAAACCAAACACAACCAACTGATCAAAAGAAAGCCACCAACTTTACTAACCTATAATTAATTAAGGCTAATAAGTAATTAATAAACCAATGATAAGCTTCATACAAAGTAGACAAACTAAGTCTCGGCTCTCTCCCACTTCAACTATAAATACCACATGCATTTGCCACCTCCTTCCACCATATACAGACTCTCCAATCTTCTCTAAAGATGGCCTCCAAATCACATATCATCATCTGCTCTGTTCTTCTGGCGCTCGTTTTCTCGGGTAACTCTGCTCGTGTTCTGTTGGAAGAAGCACCAAAGGAGGAGCAACCATCACTGCCAAAGCTAGAATTTCCTCCATTGCCGAAACTAGAGTTCCCTNAGAGTAATATATTATCATTTTAGTGTGCTACGAAGATTCAACACAGACTTAAAAGGAAAAATAACTAGCAATGATACCGTAAGTTTTTACATTGAAAACTTGTGAAGCGAAAAACTATGAGGTCTGACCTAGTTAAAGAATTCCACTTGGACGAAGACGATTTTTTTTTGCACTGCAACGCAAAAGAATATATTGTTGCTTGTCTGCTACGTAAGATAGGGACGACTTTTTTCTGCACCGCAGCACGGAAGAAGATCTCGTTGCACTCCAGCTACGCAGAATGAGACTTTCATTTGCACATCAGAACGAAAGAATATCTATTTGCTCTTTTGTTGAGTAGGAAGCAGATGACTTTCTTATGCATTGCAACACGTAAGAAGATTTCGTTGTTTGTCTGTCATATAGAATGGAGACGACTTACTTTTGCACTGCAACACAAAAGAATATCTCAGTGCTAGTCTGCTATGCATAACGATGACGACTTTTCTTTGCACCACAAGGTGAAACAAGATATTGTTGTTTGTCTGCCACGCAGTATGGAGACAACTTTCTTCTGCACCATAACGTGAAAGAAGATCTCATCTTCTACACGAAACGGTGACAACTTTCTTCTTCTGGAAAATCTCATTGGATGAAAACTTCGCTCTCCACTGTCTTTCTTTTTTTTCTATATCCTCCTCAACTGTGATTCTTCTTCTCATCCATGATCTCTATTTATAGGCTTAAGAGGAACCCTAACATTAATAACAATTGAATTTTAAGAAAAAGGTAAGGGAGAGGAAAAACTGAATTACTTTCATATTCTTATCCTCTAACCTTCTGAATTCCAAAAAAAAAAAAAAAGAAAAAAAAAAGAAAATAATAGCAGCTTAAAAAAGAAGAAAACAAAAACATCAAAATCCGCTTCGCGATCCGAATTCTCACTGGTTTGCATTCCATCTTTCTGCCTTCCTGCACCAGCTAAGAAGTAAGTGGTATAAATGTAAATTCCACCATTTCGCTTCTCCTACGTTGTTCCACATCCTAATTCCCCCGTCTTCTGGCCGCCCAGCTCCCTGGCCATGCATGGGAATTATGTGGTATAAAGAATGTTGGCTTCTCATAAATCAACAAACATGAAAGGTCAGCGGGGGCCTAACAACCAGCCTGTTAGAAATGGTGGAGCGCGGTTTACTATGCTTGAACGGTTACTTTGTCTCTCTTCTGTTCGTGATAAAAGCTTCGGATGGCTCTCCTTGGGTTTAGAATCACACTTTGAGTTCTACTTCGGTTTTCTCGAGATAGAGGAAGGTTTCCTCGGGGCAGAGACAGAGAAGTGCAAGGAGGAGCAGTTCCTAGCGGCAGAAGGAAGAAGAAAGAAGAAGAGGAAGATTGTTCTCTCTAGGCTTCTTCTTGGTAACTTGTGGGAGAAGAGAAATTAAATTTATTTCTCTTGTAAGTTTGCCTTCTTCGGTGTATCTTAGTATAGAGTTTTTTTTCGGTGAATAGAGAGAAGAATGGAGAGAGAAGAAGAGAGAGAAGAAGAGAGAGAGCAACTAAGAGTGAGATATTCCTCTTGTAAGTCGAGGTGATCGACTGCTGTAAATTCCTCAAGTAGTAAAATCTTCTGCAACTCCGTAGACGTAGACAATTTGTCGAACCACATAAATCTGTGTGTTCCACTGTGTTGTTCTTTTATGGTGTGATTTTTTCTCATTCTATTTTTTGCTTCGTTGATCGTTCTCCTGTTTGATTTATATATATACCACATCAACTGGTATATAGTTCACATCTAGATCTCGCAACAACAACACAACCCAAACGAAACACAACGAAATTTTTTTTCCCACGCGCAAATAAGTCAGATCAAGTGAGCTGCATTTGCTTTCAGCATACATACAACGATATAATATATTTTTTTATTATACGATGACATAAAATTACACACACACACACTCAACATAAAAATTTACAAAATTGTAGTTTGTATGATTTAAATATATTCAGATGACAAAATTATTGTCCGCTGAAAATAGGATGACAATCGATATGTCAATAAATTTTCATCATCCGGCATGAATCTTGAGGCACCGCATGGATCTCAATGTATCTTTTGAGAGAGAAATGGTTCAACTTTGATTAAGAGTCATCTAGAGTTCTGATTTCAGTATACTTACAGTCAATCTGACTGACTCAACAAGATGAACCCAATAATATCAAAATTGGCAAATTCGAGTCAAACCAAGCTCATAACAAGTTATTAAATCACTGTAGAAAGTTTTTCAGGCATATTTAGAACGTCAAATGAATGTTGAATCTGACAAGTTTATAGTCAAATCGAGCATCTCAACAACACGAATCTAACGAAATCAATATGACTTGATTCTGACACGGTTAAGACACTCAAATGTCCATCAAATGTTGTCTAATCGAGAGAAACTTTCTGGTTTATTCATTGAAAGTGTTTCATATTCCTCCATTAATTGCACTACAATAATAAATAATTAATTAACCAATGTAAGCTTCATACAAATTAAACAAATTAAGTTTCAGTTCTCTCTTACTTCAACTATAAGTATGACATCCATTAGCCACCTCCTTCTACCATATCTAGTCTCTCCTATCTCTATAAAAAGGCCTCCAAATCATTGATCATCATATGCTCTCTTCTTCTTACGCTCCTTTTCTCAGGTAACCCTGCTGATGTTTTGGTAGAAGAAGCACCGAAGAGGGTCGGTGGTGTGGTGTGATTGGAGGCGTGGTCGGATGCTAATCAGCATAAGTCCTACCGCATGATCGACAACATATATATAATTACACATCCGCACACACGAGAAAATATTATGTATGGACAATCAAATGCGGACTATAGTGTGGAACAACTGCACATGCAGGGCAAGCAGCAATGTGATGCAAAAAATAATGTATAATATTGTTATTAATATTTTGAAGGTGACAATTAAAATTTAAAAAAAAAAAACTTATGANGAAAATTTGTTGCAGAAGAGTAATATATTATCATCTTAGTGTGCTACGAAGATTCAACACACACTTAGAAGAAAAAATAACCAGCAATGATACCAGAATTTTTATATTGAAAACTTGTGAAACGAAAAACCACGAGATCTAGCCTAGTTGAAGATTTCCACTATAAAATGATGATTCCACTTGGACAAAGACGATTTTTTTTTTGCACTGCAACGCAAAAGAATATATCGTTGTTTGTCTGCTATGTAGGACGGTGATGACTTTCTTCTGCACCGCGACACGAAAGAAGATCTCGTTGCACTCCTGCTACGCAGGATGAGACTTTCATCTGCACATCAGAACGAAAGAATATCTCTTTGCTCTTATGTTGAGTAGGAAGCAAATGACTTTTTTATGCATTGCAACACGAAAGAAGATCTTATTGTTTGTCTGTGATATAGAATGGAAACGACTTACTTTTGCACTGCAACACAAAACAATATCTCATTGCTAGTCTGCTATGCAGAATGATGGCGGCTTTTTTTTGCACCACAAGGTGAAACAAGATCTTGTTGTTTGTCTGCTACGCAGTATGGAGACAACTTTCTTTTGCACTATAACGTGAAAGAAGATCTCGTCTTCTACACGAAACGGGGACAACTTTCTTCTTCTGGAAAATCTCATTGAATGAAAACTCCGCTCTCCACTCTCTTTCTTTTTTTTTCTATTTCCTTCTCACCTGTGATTCTTCCTCTCATTCATGATCTCTATTTATAGGCTTAAGAGTAAGCCTAACATTCATAACAATTGGATTTTAAGAAAAAGGTTAGAGAGAGGAAAAACTGAATTACTTTCATATTCTTATCTTTAACCTTCTGAATTAAAAAAAAAAAAAAAAAGGATAGAGAAGAAATAGCAGCTTAAAAAAAAAAGAAAAAAAAAACATCATAATCCGCTTCGCGATCCGAATTCTCACTGGTTTACATTCCATCTTTCTGCCTTCCTGCACCAGCCAAGAATTAAGTGGTATAAATGTAAATGCCACCATTTCGCTTCTCCTACGTTGTTCCACATCCTAATTCCCCTGCCTTCTGGCCGCCCAGCTCCCTGGCCATGCATGAGAGTTATGTGTTATAAAAAATGTTGGCTTCTCATAAATGAACAAACATGAAAGGTCAGCGTGGGCCCAACAACCAGCCCAAACGAAACACAACGAAAATTTTTTTCCCACGGGCAAATAAGTCAGATCAAGTGAGCTGCATTTGCTTTCAGCATATATACAGCGATATAATATATTTTCTCATTATACGATAACATAAAATTATATATATATATATATATATATATATATATATGTGTAAAAGAGATGTCTTTCCANAGATGACAAAATTATTGTCACCTAAAAATAGGATGACAATCGATAATAAATTTTCATCATCCGACATGAATCTTGAGGCACTGCATGGATCTCAATGTATCTTTTGAGAGAGAAAGTATTCAACTTTGATATTTCAGTATACTTACAGTCAATCTGATTGACTCAATAAGATGAACTCAATAATATCAAAATTGGTCAAATTCGAGTCAAACCAAGCTCATAACAAGTTATTAACCACTATAGAAAGCTTTTCAGACATATTTAGAACGTGAAATGAATGTTCAATCTGACAAGTTTATAGTTAAATCGAGCGTCTCGACAAAACGAATCTAACGAACTCATGATGACTTGATTCTGACATTGTTAAGACACTCAAATGTCTATCAAATGTTTAATCGAGAGAACCTCTCTGGTTTATTCATCGAAAGTGTTTCATATTCTTCCATTAATTGTACCACGATAATAAATAATTAATTAACCAATGATAAGCTTCATAAAAATTAGACAAATTAAGTTTTAGTTCTCTCTTACTTCAACTATAAGTACCACATGCATTAGCCACCTCCTTCTACCATATCTAGTCTCTCCTATCTCTCTAAAAAGGCCTCCAAATCATTGATCATCATCTGCTCTCTTCTTCTTACGCTCGTTTTCTCAGGTAACTCTGCTGATGCTTTGGCAGAAGAAGCACCAAAGGAGGGTGTTGGTGGTGTGGTGTGATTGGAGGCGTGGTCGGATGCTAATCAGCATAAGTCCTACCGTGTGATCGACAACATATAAAAATTAGGTATGGATAATCAAATGTGGACTATAGTGTGGAACAACTGCACATGCAGGGCAGGAATGTGATGCGAAAAATAATGTATAATATTGTTATTAATATTTTGAAGGTGACAATTAAAATTTTTTTTAAAAAAACCTTATGACTTGTAATATTTCAAATGATTCAATTGCTTGTCCGAATTAATAATGTTATTTGAAAACCGGTGATATTTATTAAATTGATCGTTATATATTATTATGCATCAACATCAATTTCCAACTCTTTATATGTTCTCAGAACTCTCTCTAATTTAACGATATTAATTTTGCACTAAAAATAAGTGAATGACATCATCTTATTCTGAAACATATATCTATTTATAAACAATCAAATGGGCTATTATGCAATTTCCATTTAAAATAAGTAATTTACAAATAGTATTAATATGAAAAAAATTGACACCAAACTCACTTGAGATTTCAGGATCACCAGTTCCAAATAAAACAAAGGGAAAATTGCATATATACCACACAAGTTTCATGTATGTCAAACACCTAAAATTTTACATTTGCATTCATGTTAGACAGATAAATACATAAGAATCATGCAGAATGCAAGTAAATACCCAATAAATCAATTGAAAATCCCAAGCAATAATCTATCAAACATAAAATTATCAAGTACTAGCTATTGTACTTTGCAAACACGGATGAGAAACCTTGTTAAGTTATTTGGCTTCAATCTGAAACCAATCAATTATGGTCTGTTTGGGGCAGCTCTGATCAAGTGCTCTTAGGATAAGCTACTGTTAGAAAGTTGCTAATGGTGAAGCAATACATCCATTTGGATGATCTGTTGTGTTGCAGATATTTTGTAGAAAAAAAAATTGTTATGCCCTTAAGTATATATGTTAGTGATAAGTATGTAGTTTCATTAATAATTTAAATAAAATAGAAATAAATTTTGACAATTAAGAGAAATCATTATTCTATTATTCTATTACATCAAACGTAATACATCACTAAATACATAATAACATTATAATAAAATTTACAACAACAAATAATGTTATTGTAACATTGTCTTTTATATCCACACAATCAAGTCTTTTGGAGATTTTTATTTTCAAAGCTTCTCTCCAAACATGATAGCTATTTGGGTGTTCTTCTTTTGATGTCCTCATGTGCAATGTAAAGGAAGTATTTTTAAACAAGTCAAATTAAGTAAATTTTGATCAAAATTGCTAGTCTACACGTGTGGGGAAAATCCCAACTCCTCCAATAACATCTTCAAAATAACAAATAATATTCTCTCAAGTGTTCAGATTCAATTAATTGATAAGTTATCATAATCTGACATTGAATACACAGTTATATTCATAGTTGCACTCATGAATACAACCATACAACATGATTGTATTAGAGTCTGCATGCAGTTCACATCTAATATTCTCTCCTCACTCCTGGATTGCAAGAAAAGAGTCTAAAGGGTGGACATGTTCATCATGCTTGCGTACCTCGTATGCTCTCTCTCTCTCTCTCTCTCTCTCTCTCTCTCTCTCTCTCTAACTAGATCATATCCCCAATCTCTCTCTCCCTCTCAATTATTCTCTCACGCACCATCCCTCTCTCTCTCCCCCACTTGTTTTCTCCTGCTTCAAGCCATCTCCACCTTCTCAACATCTATAGTTTCTTCCAACCTTCCATTTGCAAGCTACACTCCCAAACACCAATGAGAAAAAAACTTAGATTCATTCGTTCGAGAATCTTGCACGGGTTAAAACATACTCGACCTCAAATCAAAGCTACTTGAAATACTTGTAAAAGTGCTTTAAAATCAACTCAATTCAATAAATTAAATACCCACGTGTGCTATTTAGCTTGTCTCAACTTTTCTAAACTTAAATGTCTAACAATGTTACAATGTTACACGGGCTAATTGCATGTTTAGGCTAAAATTAAATATGCTTCAATAAATGTGCATGTATTTTAAAACTTCACAAAAATCTTCTTTCAAAAGCCAAATAAAAAATTATTAAATCACACTTTCAAACAGGTCACCTTGCTTACAAGGCAATGTTGTAAGTCGCACATTTACCTAGTCTAATTCTCCGCCCTATAAGGACCAGAGTTCACAAAATTGAGCTTCGACTTTGATCTTCCTCGCTAGATGAATTGGAGCTAAAAAGACTGAGCCCCCACTAAGCCAGTCTGATCCTTCTCATAACACAGACAAAAATTGACATGACCAAATACACTTTTCAATTCTCAAGCGACATCTTAATTAAATATCAAAATAAGCATTTCAATCATTCGCCAATAATGGGCATACTATTGCACATCTCAATCAGAGGAATTTATCTAAAATTAAAGGAATTTCAAATCATAAAATTTTTTAAATATTTAAATAAAATTAACTAAAATCTAAAGAACAAAAAATCCAATATGTCTCACCATCATTTGTTGGGGGGATAAATTTAATCTTAGCCTAAGCTTAAAAGTCATTGTCATATTAAACATAATAATAAATTCAAACACAAAACAAATATGTCATTAAGAATGTGGCATGAGTCCTCTGTCTGTGTTATTTGGCTAGTAAACTTCACAAAAAAAGTGGTTACGACTAATGTTCTCTTAGCAGATAATTTGGTCAATAAGCTCCACCAAGTTGTTTAGCCAGTTGTCTCCATTGTAAAATGATCACGATTATAACTTATATATTTGTCATATTTTGCCCCTTTTTATGACATGATATATTTGATAAGACACAAAACTCTTTGTACGTTGAGAATAACTTAGATTAGTCCCTACAGAGAAATAACCACCCCGTGTTTAGAAAATTCCCTTGGACAAATAACCAAATGATTCTTCAGTCAGGTTAGGTAACGATTTTCTCTGACTAAATAAATCAGAGTCCTTGACAACACCAAACGACGAAACCATAAAATTTTGATAAAGTGCTCCGTCATTTCCTCTGTCATCAGCCCTTAAGCTCGCCGTGATAATTTCATAATTTAAAAATATCAAAATTGCTAGCAATATAGGCTAAGTGAATTTTTAACATATGATGACTAGCCTTCATCGAGAGTGCTTTCCCATGATAGAGACTNATTCCAATTTGGTTCAAGCTCCTTTGACTAAAGCTCCATTTCTTCAACCATAAAACTTTTTTTAACGTTGGACAAGCCTTGGGTAAACCTCTTAAGTTGGATGTTCCAACTTTTAATTTATCAAGACCATCTGTGGCAAGAATCTTAGTGGAAAGGGACCTTACTCTCCCAACTGTGGATGAAATATGGTTGGGAACTGAACACAATGGGTATTGAAAGAAATTCATTGCTGAACAGAAGCCCTACTATTTTTTCCATTGCTGCATGTTTGGGCACACTGACAACAAGTTTTTTAAACTACATCCTCTCCTAAGGATCCCCATCATGGGGCCTCAAAATATGTTGCTATGTCTGAGAGAGAAAGGGCTATTTCTGATAAGTGTCCTAGTGAAACCATTTCTTAGAGGAATGCCAATATTCCTGATGAAACTATCTTGGCCACTAAGGCTGCTGTGGCCAATGAGACTGAAATAGTAGACAATCAATTAAATATAGATTATCCTGACCATTACTTGTTGGATGTGACTGAAAATTTACCCAAGGAAACTGTTGGCCCTTCAATATGTCACCTTGAACCATCTGCAATAGAAATCATAATCAATGAAGAAAATGCCTCTGAAACCTCTGACCCAGAGCCCCTGAACTCTCAGTTGGAAGTTGGTGAGGTGGTTCAAAAGGATTTTCCAGTGGACTCCACTTTAGTGGAGGTACTTCAGACTGCATTGGCTGATGATTGGCAAACTCAAAAAGTAAGAAAAAAGAAAAAGGCCATCCAGGAGTTAAATAATGTGAAGGGAGGAACTTATTTACTCAGGGACAGAAATATTCATTTGGAAACCAAGGAGGCCATGACCAGCTCTAGAAGGAGGGTAATTCCATCTCCTTTTGATGATGAACCTATTGTGTTGGAATGTTAGGGGATTGGCAAATCCTAAATCCCTTAACAAACTGAGTACTTTGAATAGGATGTATAAATTCTAGTTTATAGCTGTTTTGGAACCTATGGTGTCTAAATACCCTCAGAAAATTTTATGGATTTTCTTATTTTGCTAATCTGAACAATAAGATTTGGTTACTTCATAGAAAGGAAGTTATGTGTCAAGTCTTGTGGGATCATCCACAATTCCTTCATATTTAATTTAACTTTGGGGATCAAGAAGGCCTGGCTACCCTTGTCTATGCTGGAAGCTCTCCTAGAGCCAAAGTGAAGCTATGGGAGAGTATTCAGAATATCAACAATTCCTGTAACTCAGTTTGGATGGTGGGGGGGACTTCAACTCCATTTCTGCCCCTTCTGAAAAATTAAGAGGCAATGCTCCTAATTCCAATTCTATGAATCTCTTTAATGACAACATCAACTTGGCTGGCTTATTTGATATTGGTTTCACTGGACCCAAGTTTACTTGGAGGAGAGGACCTTTATGGGAAAGATTGGTTAGAATCCTCATTAATTCTCTGTGGCTGAATGAATTCTTACACACCTCTGTCCAACATCTTAGTATGATTGGATCTGATCATAGGCCTTTACTCATCACCATTTCTGCATCTCCTGTAAAGCACAAAACCAGCTTTAGATACCTCAACATGTGGTCCTCTCATACTGATTTTCTTAATCAAATTTTCTTGGGGTGGAGAGAGTGCTGTCACTCTAATCCACTGATAAAACTGTGGCTGTTGCAAAAGAAGGTTGGCAAGCATTTATCTAATTAGAACTGAAATGTGGTTGGAGATGTTAACTTGAGAGTCAAAGAGGCTAATAAGGAAGTGCTTGAAATGGAAGCTGAGCTTCAGACCAATCCAGAAATTGAATTAAATTTACTATTGGCTAATGAAAAATTGATGAATGCTATTAGTATGCAAGAAGATTTCTATGCTCAAAAGGCTGCAAAAATCAGATTCTGTGCAGGGGATAGAAATACTGAGTACTTTCATGCTTGTATCAACTATAGAAGGAGATGTAATACCATTCACAACATTAAGGATCCATCAGGGCATTGGATACTCTCTGAAGACTTAATTGCAGCAAGTGCCATCCAGTATTTTCAAACTTTGTTCACTCAACCTCCTATCACCAGATTACCAGTCCAACAGGATCTTTTTTATCATGAATATACTAGAAATCTGAAATTGGATTCTATCCCTGGGGAATTGGAAATTTGGTTAGCCCTGAACTCAATTGATAGCTCCAAAGTTGCTGGTCCTGATGGATTCTTAGCTGACTTCTACAAAAAAGCTTGGAAGATCATCAAGGGGGATGTAATTGAGGCAACACAAAGCTTCTTCAATGGGATGAATTTGCCTAAATATTTTAACTGTTCTACCATTATTTTAATCCCCAAAAACAATTCCAAGCTCTTTTGGGATCAGCTCATGCCAATCAATCTCACAAATGTTATGTCCAAAATTATTAGCAAAATCATTTCAAACAGATTGCAACCTCACTTNCTACAGGCAGTATTAATAGGGATGTTAGCAATGGAAGTAGCTTCTTCACCAACAAGAGTCCATAACTTGGCAATATTCCAATCTCCGTTAATCCAACAATTCCTAACCATAAGATCTTCATCAGAGATGGAATGAGGTAAACTTGACAGATGGGAAGCACTCCAGTGATCATTCTAGAAGGAGACATTTCCTTCCCCAATATCCCAAAAAATAAAGTGGGAATCCACCTCCCGAGCAAGAGTGATAGCTTTCCAAATTTTGGAATCACCCAAATGCCAGGAAGCAACAGAAGGGTGAACATGAGTGCAATACTTGTGTAAAAGAAATTGAGACCAAAGAGAATCTTGGGCTCTGAATTTTAACCAAAGTTTGCACATATTAATATCAATAATTTCTTTAAGGGTTTTAAACCCAAGATCCCCTGACTTACAAGGTTTACAAACTTTCTTCTAACTAGCCCAAATTTTAGATGATCTATTCCCACGCCAAAGAAATTTATTAAAGAGAACTTCAAGAGTATTTTGAGTGCTTTTCTTTATTTTCAGCACTTGCATAGAATATAAGGGAATACTGCATAGCACACTTTTAAGGAGAGTGAGCCTACCCCCATTAGACAAGAAATTGTTTCTCCAATCATTGATTTTAGATTTAATAGTCTCCACCACGTCATCCATTTGAGTTTGTTTCCTCCTTCCCCTTAGCAAATTGACCCCAAGGTATTTAAGAGGGAGCTTTGCTATCTTGCAACCAGTGTAAACAGAAGCCCACTTATGAATGTTTTGATTTACCCTGCTGCCAAAGTATATGGAACACTTATCCATGTTAAAGAGTAGGCCAGAGGCATCCTGAAAATCTTTGAGCAAATTCATCATAGCTTTGATGGTAGGCTTACTAGCATTGGAAAACAAGATGGCATCATCCGCATAAGCCAGATGACTAATAACAATTTTAAATTTATGAGAGTATTGATAGTGAGGATGAGTCTGATGCAACCTGTTAATGAGTCTCGAGAGGTAATCAAAATCAATAATAAAGATGGTAGGGGAGAGGGGGTCTCCCTGCTTAATTCCTCTAGCAGCAGAGAAGAAACCAAAAGATTTACCGTTAATAAGAATGTTGTAGTGGTTATTGGCTAACCATCTCTTAATAAGTAAGAAAAAATCCTCTTTAAAGCCCTTAGCTTTAAGGATATTTAGAATAAAGTCCCAATTTATAGTGTCAAAGGCTTTTCTTATGTCAAGTTTAAAGACCATGTTCCCACCTCTACATTTTTTTGTCAAGATCTTCAATCAATTCTTGAGCAAGCAAGATATTATCAGTAATGTTCCTACCTTTTATAAAAGCCGATTGTTGAGGAGATATAATTTTCCCAAGAAAAGGGTGCAGCCTTGTGACAATAATTTTACTCAAAACCTTAGAGATAACGGTAGTGAGTGAAATAGGTATATATATATAGATATATATATATAAAATGTTGGAGGTGGCGGCTGGCTTGGCTCTGCTATGGTTCCCATGGACTGCCTAAGGATGGTGGGATCTCCTTCCCCTCTTTACTCTCTGATCTCTCCTTACAGGTGGTTTGGCTTCTCTTTTTGGAAGCTTCTTGCTGGATTTTCTGCTCCTTGGTGCTCTTGTCTCTTTAGTGGCAGTCGGGGCACTGTTCCATTAATGTGGAGAGCTGATGGTTGAACCCAACAATGTGGATTTAGCCACTAATATTCATTGGGGAAAGGCCACCTTTGCTGCTGTTGTGGGCAAAGGCTTTGAACCTGTCAAAAGCTTTGATGATTTGGTTTTCCCTCAAAGCTACCATGAGGTGGCTGACCCCTTCATTAAACCCTTGANAATCTAACGTTGCAGTTAACCATTTATCCTTTGCTGATGATGTTATTATATTTGCAAAAGCAACTAAACCCACCGTCAAATTGTTGTTTCAATGCCTGGAGAAATTCCAAGATTGCTCTGGGATGTTGTTTCATAAACAGAAATGCCAGGTTGTCTTCAGTAATTGGGTGAATCCTGAAATCAAACACTGGATTTCAGATTTCACTAGCTTTTGCTCTAGATCTCTACCTCTGAAACACTTAGGCACCTTATTGATTAAAGGGAGGACTAGGCAAGTCCAGTTTGATGATATTCTTCAAAAAGTTCAAGATAAACTCAATAGTTGGTCCAACACTTTTCTTTCCAATGGGGGAAGAATTACTCTTCTTAAAAGCATCTTAGCAGCTCTCCCATCTTATTTATCTCAGGTTTTTGTTATGAAGAAATCCATCCAAACCTCACTTGAAAGAACTTTCAATAGATTTTTATGGGCAGGCCAGAGAAAGCAAGTGCATTGGGTGAGATGGCAAAGCATCTGTGGCAGTACTAGAGCTGGTGGCCTGGGGTTTAAAAGCTTCAAATAGATTATCCAAACTTATTTTTGCAAACTTTTGGTTATGTTTAGAGCACAGACTTCAATTTGGGAAAAATTTCTGAAAGGAAAATACTTTAAAGATCAGCATCCTTCCCTTGTGACCAACAGATTGGGTGACTCTAGAACTTGGAAGAATATGTTGAAAATGAGAACAAAGGCTGAACAGCTTTTCATTTGGGAGATTGGGGAAGGCAGACTAAATGTGCGGCTTGATAACTGGACTGGAGAAGGCTTAATCCCTCCTCCAACTGATTCTCATTTCAACTCCACAACACAGGTGGCTGACCTTTGGTCTGCTAATGGTTGGAACCAGCAAGCTCTTCAGAATATCCTTGACAATAGATTAATTAACACTATAATGAAAAAACCTTATGATAGATCCAGGAAGGACAAACTTATTGTGAAGAAGAAGGTTTCCCAGACATTTTCAGCTTCCATTGCTAATTTCTGCTTTCCTCAA
>JXCR01078796.1:78731-100059 GCA_002079205.1 Phalaenopsis hybrid cultivar
ACACCACACATGATCCTACAACTGGTTTCCAATCGCAAACTCTACTAGACACCTCCGAACAATGTTGACCCTGTTCTCTTTTAGTCACGTCAGAGAATTCGTCTGGGAATATCTCAGAGTCATAAGGCTCAATTTCTCTACTATCTGCGTAGATGTCAAGTTCTTGCTACTCCTTCAATCAATGATGAGACTACATACCTTCTCGTTCTCAATACAACGAGTGTAGAATAAGTTGTGGCAAAGCCACTGTGGATCCCTCATATCCTCAATCTGTAGGATTTGTCAAACCAGGAGCTCTCGCCTTCATCCGATGGGAGATGATATACCTTACCCTATTCCTCAACAACCTCTTCATAGCTAACATTCTTCATGTCGCCCTGCTCCTTAAAAGACGCAACTCAGCTTGTTGAATAACCTTAGCAGGCGTGCTACTCTTCTCAGGCTTCTCACTGAGGGAGGCACTGTCATTCTCCAAACCAGTTTTCTCAACTCTCTGAGGCATGCTCCTGCTGATATCTCCAACTGCGATTTGTTGCATAACTCGTGGTGGATGATTGCTTTGCTTCCATTGTCTTTCTACTTATAATGCTAAGGTCTGGACATCTCTAAGTGACCAATAGGGTTGCAGTCATACCACAATGTTGATAGCAAACATCAGATCTCCCATATAGCGGGCTATCGTATGCTCGTCTGGCTACACCAACTAGCACTTTATCTACAAGTGGTTAAGCTGGATCTTGAACACCTATAGATCTCGTTGTTGCGGGTGATGGAGCCTTACAAATATTTCATGACGATTGTGAGGTGGCAGGTATTTCCTCGGTATTTCCTTCCTCATCTTCTCTCATTTTGTGATCTTGCCACTATCCTCTCTCTTTCTCTGCCTCCATTGGTTTTCCCACCACAGTGAGGCATCCTTCTTCAACTTGATGACTGCTAGTTTTATCTGTTTATCCTCTGACAAGTCGTTATACNGCAATTAGCAGCCATAAGCAAAGGCACTTACTGGCAAAACATCATCGCCATTAGGTCTAAAATACTCCGTGACATTTCAGAAACAGGCCAGAAATTAGATTTTCTAAAATTAGTAANACAATTAGCAGCCATAAGCAAAGGCACTTACTGGCAAAACATCGTCGCCATTAGGTCTAAAATACTCCGTGACATTTCAGAAACAGGCCAGAAATTAGATTTTCTAAAATTAGTAAATTGGCACATATCTGCCTGATGCAGAAGAGACCAAAACAATTTTACAATGCTACAGCCGGATTTTTCGGAGTTTTTAGCTCGGATATTTGTCAGGACAGCCGCAGGCATTGGCTTTCCTCCTTTGAGAGCAGTATCTGAGGGATTGGATGGTACTTCGGCTGTATATCTCTCCCAAGGTGATGTTTATCTTCCCGATTCCCTTCCGCATCTTCCCCGCGACGCCTCCCGACCTTCCTCCATCGCTGCAGCCGCCCGAACAGCTTCCTGTAGCTGTCTTCCCATGCAGTTCTCCACCTCCCAGCAGCACTCCTTCCTCTCATTGTTGCCGCCTGCAGAAGCAACACCCTCTCCCTTCCAACTTGTTGCTGCTATTCAGAAACCTTGCTCCTCCCATTCCACAATGTTGTTGGCACCGCAAACCGGCCGCACTCTTACTATTGCTGCTCCGGACTGGCCGCATTGTTGTCCTCGTTGCAACGGACAGCCCTCCTGCATCAATCCCTACGGCCTGCTCGCAGCCCGGACCATTGGAAATCACTATCATGCAGTTTTCAGCTTGCCAACCAGCTCGTCCACCACTCCAAGCCTTTGCCGACCACCCCCCGCCCCGATCCAACACCAGTTTGAGTGTGTGTCGTGCCATTGTATTTTCTTTTTCAACTGTGTTGGTAGTAAACGTTTATTTGCTTTTAATAATATTATTTGTTTTTACTGTTGTGGTGTGGATTAATTTTTGTATCAATNCCTCGTCCACCACTCCAAGCCTTTGCCGACCACCACCACCCCTCCCCCCGATCCAACACCAGTTTGAGTGTGTGTCGTGACATTGTATTTTCTTTTTCAACTGTGTTGGTGGTAAACGTTTATTTGCTTTTAATAATATTATTTGTTTTTCCTGTTGTGGTGTGGATTAATTTTTGTATCAATTGGTATCAAAGCTAGTCTAACTCTAGTCTTATCCTAGGGTTTCTAACATTTGGCACACCAAAACCTTTCTCACCTAAAATTTTTCTTTCTCACCTTACATCAACCTTGCACACCTCCTTCCACCTGCCCACACCTAAAACGTAGCCATACTGAAGAGGAGATAATTTCTGGAAGCTTGATCGAGGAGATATTTTTTTCCTTCTCACCTTACATCAAGCTTGCACACCTCCTTCTACCTTACGAAACCTAAAACCTAACCATACCGTTGAGGAGATAATTTTTGAAAGCCTGCTTGGGGAGAAAGGACAATATGTCGTTTATGAGAAATTCATAAAGAGGAGTCCAGGGGATTTCTAGGGAGGATATGCAGTGGAAAACCTGCCAATGACGGCCAAGGCTTACTACCTTCGAGAGGAGACAATCCGGATGAGTCACTCGTAGCCCCAATGGTGACTTCCTAAATCAAAGTAAGGAAGTGAATCTCTTCCAACATGCAGATGTCATGGATGAAGAACCTCTACCTCNCTTACCACCTTCGAGAGGAGACAATCCGGATGAGTCACTCGTAGCCCCAATGGTGACTTGCTAAATCAAAGTAAGGAAGTGAATCTCTTCCAACATGCAGATGTCATGGATGAAGAACCTCTACCTCGAAGATAGGACCAAAAGTATCTTTGAAATCAAAATTTTGAATTAAAAGTGGATTTACCATAGTTCAATAGCCACATGCCCGGACGAGTTCATCAAGTGGCTCTGGACCTAGAAATGTATCTTTGAGCATCGAGACGTCCCACCAGACGGAATGGTAAAAGAAGCCGNGGACCTAGAAATGTATCTTTGAGCATCGAGACGTCCCACCAGACGGAATGGTAAAAGAAGCCGCTAGAAAGCTAAAGAAAATTGCATTATTTTGGAGGCAAAATATGAAGTACCTATGCTAACAAGAAGGAAAAGATAAATTACTTTCTAGTCCAAGTCCAAGATGATAAATTACTTTCTAGTCCAAGATGAAACAGGAGAAGCAATGCCAGTTCAACCCGCGCACTACAAACCAAATGTTCAGATCCCAACTTCAAAGCTGGAGAGACCACATCACCAAATGCCGACACATCTTACAGGCAGGGTTCAACCCTAAGATCTTATAATCATAATACACCTAGGGAAACATACAAGTTGACCCTTCCAAAAGGGAAAGCAAAGGGAACCAACCGTCATGTTAAAATTTGTCATTGTCAGGAAATGTTTCAAGTGTCACGAATTTGGTCACATTAAATTGGATTGCACAACCAGAAGAATGATCTATTTTAAGGATCAGGGAACAGTTGAAGAAATAAACAGTAATCCAGTAGAATATGAAGATTTTGATGATGACTTTCAAGTTCCGGCTGACGAAGAAGAGATGCCAATAATTCCAATTGAACCCAGAAGGTAGGCACTAGCTGAGTTGACAGTAACTGTTCTAGAAGGAATTGAGTCTAAAGTAATTGGTGTTCATGCATAGTATGAGATTGTGATGTCTCGAGCAACTGTTTTGCAAACATTCATAAGAATATCAGCAGGAGAAAAGAGAAATTCCAATTGAACCCAGAAGGTAGGCACTAGCTGAGTTGACAGTAACTGTTCTAGAAGGAATTGAGTCTAAAGTAATTGGTGTTCATGCAGAGTATGAGATTGTGATGTCTCGAGCAACTGTTTTGCAAACATTCATAAGAATATCAGCAGGAGAAAAGAGAAATTCCAATTGAACCCAGAAGGTAGGCACTAGCTGAGTTGACAGTAACTGTTCTAGAAGGAATTGAGTCTAAAGTAATTGGTGTTCATGCAGAGTATGAGATTGTGATGTCTCGAGCAACTGTTTTGCAAACATTCATAAGAATATCAGCAGGAGAAAAGAGAAATTCCAATTGAACCCAGAAGGTAGGCACTAGCTGAGTTGACAGTAACTGTTCTAGAAGGAATTGAGTCTAAAGTAATTGGTGTTCATGCAGAGTATGAGATTGTGATGTCTCGAGCAACTGTTTTGCAAACATTCATAAGAATATCAGCAGGAGAAAAGAGAAATTCCAATTGAACCCAGAAGGTAGGCACTAGCTGAGTTGACAGTAACTGTTCTAGAAGGAATTGAGTCTAAAGTAATTGGTGTTCATGCAGAGTATGAGATTGCAACTGTTTTGCAAACATTCATAGGAACATCAGCAGGAGAAAAGAGAAATTCGGGCTCTCTCTCTCTCTCTCTCTCTCTCTCTCTATATATATATATATATATATATATAAGCTATTTCTTGAGTTACCCCTGCTGAGAAATGTTCAGTATGTGTGAGATGACTCTTTCGTGCCACTTCTGGAAGCCCATTGGAATTCATTGAGGTATTAAATTCAATTCAATAATATACCCACCGATAGCTAATAAGGCAGGATGAATGAACCACAGTGTTGAAAATCACCTTAGGAAATTTTTAAGAAAGAACATCCAACAATGGTATCCATGTCCTTTTAAAGAAGAAGAAAAAGATGCCTCTCCTGAGCGATTATACTTCAAGGCGGTCCAGCTTACCATACATTTTATCCCAAATTTGATTCCTCCTGACAGACTTATTTATCAGATTTATATAGCTGAGTATGAGGATTGGGAGAAGCATATTATAGATTTACTTGCTTAGGATTGGGCCTGTGAGAATTTACGTCATTTTACAACTTCAGCTTAAGTTGTGTAAACAAAGAATGGATAAGTATTCTATCATAATGTGCTTTGGAATGACAACATCAACATGATTGATTTAACCGGACTTTCAACATTTCAACTGGATCAAGCTGACTATCATGAGACAAAAGCTTCGACAGATGAAGTCGAAGCTCCCCCAACCTCAGGAAACTGACGCGGGAGCAACCAAAGAATATTTTTTTAGTCCATTGCCATATTATTACTATAGTACCATGAACTCCAGAAAGCGAGGGGGGCTTGGACCAGTCCAGGAGGACTAGTTAACCATTTTTTTAGGTATTTCACTTTTATTGGGAGTGGGGTCCACTCCTATTTACCCCAAATCTATTAATATATTGTTTTGTGTTTTTAGCGACTTTTTTGCTCAGATTTTTGTAAGGACAGTTGTCGGAGTCCGCTTTCTCAATTCAAGGGTTGTATCTGAGGGATTGGATGGTACTCCGACTATATCTCTCCAAAGACGATGTTTATCTTCTTGATTCCCTTCTGCATCTTCCCCACGACACTCCTGACCATCCTCGATTGTTACAGCCGCCAAACAGTTTCCTGTAGTTGAATTCCCCTGCAGTTCTCTGCCTCCCAGCAGCCAACCTTCCTCTAACCTTGTTGTTGCTTTTAGAAACAACAACCTCCCCTTCCAACTTGTTGTCACCATCCAGAACCCTCGCTCCACCCATTCCACCTTGCTTATGGCACCCCAAACAGGCCGCACTCTTGTTGTTGCTACTCCGAACAGGCCACATTGTTGTTGTTGTCGCATTGGACAGCCCTCCTGCATCAATCCCTGTGGCTTGCTAGCAGCCCGAGCCATTAGAAACCACTGTCGTCAGTTTTCTACTTGCCAACCGCCTCGTCAACCATTTTGCCACCTTCCAAGCCTTTGTCGACCACCACCACCACCACCCCAAGATTCAACCCTAATTTGAGTGTATCGTGTCTGTTGTTATTTTAAATTTTTAGGTGTCGTGCTATTGTATTTCCTTTTCAAGTGTATTAATTGCAAATGTTTATTGTTTTATTTAATATTATTTGTTTTTTCCTCAACGGGTTAACACCGGTATTATTACCTCTCCACTGTTCATCCAATCAATAAGCAACAATGGTAAAAGCCTTCCATAGCGGACCTTATATAAACTCACACATAAGATAAGAAATTAGATGGAACAATGAAATTCAACAACACTACTTATTTTGTGAGAACTGAAAGTTAAGATAATTGCATTAATCAAACGTTTATTTATATGATCTAAGAAGCAATATGAATGAGATCTTTTAGACCACAAAACAAAAGTGGTTGAATGAAAAAAAGAAAAATTTTTAATAACAAACGTCATCACGTTCTCTAGTTTATTTCCATCATAAGTAGATCTTGAAGCGCACTAATAAATCAATACCTGAAATATAAAATTTATGGGGTTCAAGTGTCCAACTTTTTAATATAAAAAAGGAAGACCAAATACAGTGTCAAGGCGGAGAATTTGATGAACTGAAGTGGCATCAGCAGAAGGAAATCACAATTTTTTAATAAAAAATGCATCATACATAGTTTTATTTTAAACCAAATACAAAGTGAGCTTTCACATTAGGATAGTTTTGAAAGATAATCCCAAATTTGGTTTTGATTATACCAAGTTCTGCACAAATGTTTGAAGTAAATGCTTAAAATTGCCCAACCTCCACTAGTTGTGAGAGGTTTAAATCACAAGAAATAATACTGTTCACTCCTAGAAAAGCTTGCCGCTTATCTACAAGAGGCTTACAGCTTACAGACAGTATTAGTATGCCAAAATACTTAAAGAAAGAATGAGTACGGTAAGCATTGTCCAAATTTCTAGTCTATTTAGAATTAAACATACGATTGTTTATTTCACCGTCTAGGAAATCTTGCAACCGTTAACCTCATAAACCCAACAAATATGAGCATGGCACACTATATGTAAGTAAAAGATTATATAATCTTACATATGTAATGTAGATATTTATTTTTCTATAGGATTGCAAAACTCAAATATCCATAGCATATAGCATGTCTGAATGTACTGAAAGAAGCATATAAACCTGGGCATATAAAAGATACACAAACCACATGATGCAGGAGGAAATCCCACATTCCAGCATTCGAGGGATCATGAATTAGAATGGGACTCAGCCCATATTGTCGTGTAACAGGAGCTGTCCTGCCAGCCAACTGCTGCCAATGTTTAAAAATTTAATTAAAGTACCCGCGTTGAGGCAACCTTCGATTTGAGATGCTAAAGAGTAGCCTCAAGGCTTAAGTCTCAATCCATGGGTGAGGCTTACACCTATTTTAACCGAGGCTTATGGCTAGAAGCATTTCTCCTCGAGGCGTTTGAGACACGACTAAGATTTTAAAGTTAAATTAACTGCGATCAACAACCAATGTTTAGGTTTCATTTTAGAGCATCATCCTAAGCGCAACATCTGCTTTGAGCTTTCACCCAAGCATCGACGAGCGTCCCTGCTTCAAGTAACTACGAGCATCCCTGCTTCTTCACAGTTTCTTGTAGCAGAAGTTGTCCCACCAGCCAACTGTTGCCAATGTTTAAAAAATTGGTTAAAGTGACCACCTGGAAGCACCCCTCGATATGAAGTGCTAAAAAGTAGCCTCAATGCTTAAGTCTCAAGCCTTAAGGTAAGGCTTACACATGTTTTAATCAAGGCGAATGTCTAGAGGCATTTCTCCTCGAGGCATTTGAGGCACGACTCAGGTTTTAAAGTTAATTTAAATTAACTGCGAACAACCAAAGTTTAGGTTTTATTTTACAGCATTGTCCCGAGAGCAGCATCTGCATCAAGCATTCACCCGAACATCGACAAACGTCCTGTTTCGAGCGACTACGAAAGTCCTACTTCTCCAAGGTTTCATTTTCAAGCATCATCCCGAGCACAGTTTTTGTTTTGAGCATCGACAAGAGTCCCTGGTCAAAGCATCGACGAGAATCCCTAATTCGATTGTCAAACCGAGCACAGGTTCTACTTCAAGTGACAACCCGACATAGCTCCTACTTCCTACATCATTTGTCGAGCGTCATCAATGCGGTAAATAATTTTATTTTTCCCAATATTTGACTCAAGGGTGTCACAAGAAAGAAAGTGATTGTAACTTTCAAATTATAAATAACATGTGAGGAACAGGTAGTATTAAAATGAATGTAAGTTGTATTTGTGGTGTTGCATGAATTTGTGCCTTGTAATAATGGGATAATATTGTTTGTTTATACTGGCAACCCCTCCACTACCACCACTACTAGAGATTGAGTCTTTTCTGCCGTATTGCTCGAACTATCGTATGTTCGGATACTCCAGTTCTCAATGTCATCATCTGCACCCCCACCTCAAACCAAAAAAGTAAACTGTTCCGCTAGAGGCTGTGATTCCATCTCCTCCTGATCAGCTCCAAGTTTTTAACGTTATTGATCATCAGAAGGATACCCCAGAAGACGTCACTTTCCCTGCAGGCAATATGTCAACCATTCAGTCCCCACTTGTACCTCCCCGTCTTTAAAACCTCCTATCGTGAAGGAAAAAAGAAATTCTCCAGACCCTGCTTGCTTTAGAATCTATCACCGATAATACCGGTGAAAATACTTCTACTGTTTCACTACAGTCTCATCAGGTCCAGAAAAATGTTGGTATTACTCAGGCTCATNTGTGATGTCTCGAGCAACTGTTTTGCAAACATTCATAAGAATATCAGCAGGAGAAAAGAGAAATTCCAATTGAACCCAGAAGGTAGGCACTAGCTGAGTTGACAGTAACTGTTCTAGAAGGAATTGAGTCTAAAGTAATTGGTGTTCATGCAGAGTATGAGATAGCAACTGTTTTGCAAACATTCATAGGAACATCAGCAGGAGAAAAGAGAAATTCGGGCTCTCTCTCTCTCTCTCTCTCTCTCTCTCTATATATATATATATATATATATATAAGCTATTTCTTGAGTTACCCCTGCTGAGAAATGTTCAGTATGTGTGAGATGACTCTTTCGTGCCACTTCTGGAAGCCCATTGGAATTCATTGAGGTATTAAATTCAATTCAATAATATACCCACCGATAGCTAATAAGGCAGGATGAATGAACCACAGTGTTGAAAATCACCTTAGGAAATTTGTAAGAAAGAACATCCAACAATGATATCCATGTCCTTTTAAAGAAGAAGAAAAAGATGCCTCTCCTGAGCGATTATACTTCAAGGCGGTCCAGCTTACCATACATTTTATCCCAAATTTGATTCCTCCTGACAGACTTATTTATCAGATTTATATAGCTGAATATGAGGATTGGGAGAAGCATATTATAGATTTACTTGCTTTAGGATTGGGCCTGTGAGAATTTACGTCATTTTACAGCTTCAGCTTAAGTTGTGTAAAAAATGGATGGATAAGTATTCTATCATAATGTGTTTTGGAATGACAACACCAACATGATTGATTTAACCGGACTTTCAACATTTCAACTGGATCAAGCTGACTATCNAAATGGATGGATAAGTATTCTATCATAATGTGCTTTGGAATGACAACACCAACATGATTGATTTAACCGGACTTTCAACATTTCAACTGGATCAAGCTGACTATCATGAGACAAAAACTTCGACAGATGAAGTCTAAGCTCCCCCAACCTCACGAAACTGACGCGAGAGCAACCAGAGAATATTTTTTTAGTCCATTGCTATAGTATTACTATAGTATCATGAACTCCAGAAAGCGAGGGGGGCTTGGACCAGTCCAGGAGGACTAGTTGACCATTTTTTTAGGTATTTCACTTTTATTGGGAGTGGGGTCCACTCCTATTTACCCCAAATCTATTAATATATTGTTTTGTGTTTTTAGGGACTTTTTTGCTCAGATTTTTGTAAGGACAGTTGTCGGAGTCCGCTTTCTCAATTCAAGGGTTGTATCTGAGGGATTAGATGGTACTCCGACTATATCTCTCCAAAGACGGTGTTTATCTTCTTGATTCCCTTCTGCATCTTCCCCACGACACTCCAAACCATCCTCGATTGCTACAGCCGCCAAACAGTTTCCTGTAGTTGACTTCCCCTGCAGTTCTCTGCCTCCCAGCAGCCAACCTTCCTCTAACCTTGTTATTGCTTCTAGAAACAGCAACCTCCCCTTCCAACTTGTTGTCACCATCCAGAACCCTCGCTCCACCCATTCCACCTTGCTTATGGCACCNTCCACTCCTATTTACCCCAAATCTATTAATATATTGTTTTGTGTTTTTAGGGACTTTTTTGCTCAGATTTTTGTAAGGACAGTTGTCGGAGTCCGCTTTCTCAATTCAAGGGTTGTATCTGAGGGATTGGATGGTACTCCGACTATATCTCTCCAAAGACGATGTTTATCTTCTTGATTCCCTTCTGCATCTTCCCCACGACACTCCTGACCATCCTCGATTGTTACAGCCGCCAAACAGTTTCCTGTAGTTGAATTCCCCTGCAGTTCTCTGCCTCCCAGCAGCCAACCTTCCTCTAACCTTGTTGTTGCTTTTAGAAACAACAACCTCCCCTTCCAACTTGTTGTCACCATCCAGAACCCTCGCTCCACCCATTCCACCTTGCTTATGGCACCNGCAACCTCCCCTTCCAACTTATTGTCACCATCCAGAACCCTCGCTCCACCCATTCCACCTTGCTTATGGCACCCCAAACAGGCCGCACTCTTGTTGTTGCTACTCCGAACCGGCCACATTGTTGTTGTCGTCGCATTGGACAGCCCTCCTGCATCAATCCCTGTGGCTTGCTAGCAGCCCGAGCCATTAGAAACCACTTTCGTCAGTTTTCTGCTTGCCAACCGCCTCGTCAACCATTTTGCCACCTTCCAAGCCTTTGTCGACCACCACCACCCCAAGATTCAACCCTAATTTGAGTGTATCGTGCCTGTTGTTATTTTAAATTTTTAGGTGTCGTGTTATTGTATTTCCTTTTCAAGTGTATTAATTGCAAATGTTTATTTGTTTTATTTAATATTATTTGTTTTTTCCTCAACGGGTTAACACCGGTATTATTACCTCTCCACTGTTCATNCAACCATTTTGCCACCTTCCAAGCCTTTGTCGACCACCACCACCACCACCCCAAGATTCAACCCTAATTTGAGTGTATCGTGTCTGTTGTTATTTTAAATTTTTAGGTGTCGTGCTATTGTATTTCCTTTTCAAGTGTATTAATTGCAAATGTTTATTGTTTTATTTAATATTATTTGTTTTTTCCTCAACGGGTTAACACCGGTATTATTACCTCTCCACTGTTCATCCAATCAATAAGCAACAATGGTAAAAGCCTTCCATAGCGGACCTTATATAAACTCACACATAAGATAAGAAATTAGATGGAACAATGAAATTCAACAACACTACTTATTTTGTGAGAACTGAAAGTTAAGATAATTGCATTAATCAAACGTTTATTTATATGATCTAAGAAGCAATATGAATGAGATCTTTTAGACCACAAAACAAAAGTGGTTGAATGAAAAAAAGAAAAATTTTTAATAACAAACGTCATCACGTTCTCTAGTTTATTTCCATCATAAGTAGATCTTGAAGCGCACTAATAAATCAATACCTGAAATATAAAATTTATGGGGTTCAAGTGTCCAACTTTTTAATATAAAAAAGGAAGACCAAATACAGTGTCAAGGCGGAGAATTTGATGAACTGAAGTGGCATCAGCAGAAGGAAATCACAATTTTTTAATAAAAAATGCATCATACATAGTTTTATTTTAAACCAAATACAAAGTGAGCTTTCACATTAGGATAGTTTTGAAAGATAATCCCAAATTTGGTTTTGATTATACCAAGTTCTGCACAAATGTTTGAAGTAAATGCTTAAAATTGCCCAACCTCCACTAGTTGTGAGAGGTTTAAATCACAAGAAATAATACTGTTCACTCCTAGAAAAGCTTGCCGCTTATCTACAAGAGGCTTACAGCTTACAGACAGTATTAGTATGCCAAAATACTTAAAGAAAGAATGAGTACGGTAAGCATTGTCCAAATTTCTAGTCTATTTAGAATTAAACATACGATTGTTTATTTCACCGTCTAGGAAATCTTGCAACCGTTAACCTCATAAACCCAACAAATATGAGCATGGCACACTATATGTAAGTAAAAGATTATATAATCTTACATATGTAATGTAGATATTTATTTTTCTATAGGATTGCAAAACTCAAATATCCATAGCATATAGCATGTCTGAATGTACTGAAAGAAGCATATAAACCTGGGCATATAAAAGATACACAAACCACATGATGCAGGAGGAAATCCCACATTCCAGCATTCGAGGGATCATGAATTAGAATGGGACTCAGCCCATATTGTCATGTAACAGGAGCTGTCCTGCCAGCCAACTGCTGCCAATGTTTAAAAATTTTTGAGGCACCCTTCGATTTGAGATGCTAAAGAGTAGCCTCAAGGCTTAAGTCTCAATCCATGGGTGAGGCTTACACCAATTTTAACCGAGGCTTATGGCTAGAAGCATTTCTCCTCGAGGCGTTTGAGACACGACAAAAATTTTAAAGTTAAATTAACTGCGATCAACAACCAATGTTTAGGTTTCATTTTAGAGCATCATCCTAAGCACAACATCTGCTTTTAGCTTTCACCCACGCATCGACGAGCGTCCCTGCTTCAAGTAACTACGAGCATCCCTGCTTCTTCATAGTTTCTTGTAGCAGAAGTTGTCCCACCAGCCAACTGCTGCCAATGTTTAAAAAATTGGTTAAAGTGACCACCTGGAAGCACCCATCGATATGAAGTGCTAAAAAGTAGCCTCAATGCTTAAGTCTCAAGCCTTAAGGTAAGGCTTACACATGTTTTAATCAAGGCGTATGTCTAGAGGCATTTCTCCTCGAGGCATTTGAGGCACGACTCAGGTTTTAAAGTTAATTCAAATTAACTGCAAACAACCAAAGTTTAGGTTTCATTTTACAGCATTGTCCCGAGAGCAGCATTTGCATCAAGCATTCACCCGAACATCGACAAGCGTCCTGTTTCGAGTGTCTACGAAAGTCCTACTTCTCCAAGGTTTCATTTTCAAGCATCATCCCGAGCACAGTTTTTGTTTTGAGCATCGACAAAAGTCCCTGGTCAGAGCATCGACGAGAATCCCTACTTCGAACGTCAAACCGAGCACAGGTTCTACTTCAAGTGACAACCCGACGAAGCTCCTACTTCCTTCATCATTTGTCGAGCGTCATCAATGCGGTAAATAATTTTGTTTTTCCCAATATTTGACTCAAGGGTGTCACAAGAAAGAAAGTAATTGTAACTTTCAAATTATAAATAACATGTGAGGAACAGGTAGTATTAAAATGAATGTAAGTTGTATTTGTGGTGTTGCATGAGTTTGTGCTTTGTAATAATGGGATAATATTTTTTGTCTATACTGGCAACCCCTCCACTACCACCACTACTAGAGATTGAGTCTTTTCCGCCGTATTGTTCGAACTATCGTATGTTCGGATACTTCAGTTCTCAAAGTCATCATCTGCACCCCCACCTCAAACCAAAAAAACAAACTGCTCCGCTAGAGGCTGTGATTCCATCTCCTCCTGATCAGCTCCAAGTTTTTAACATTATTGATTATCAGAAGGATACCTCAGAAGACGTTATTCTCCCCGCAGGCAATATGTCAACCATTCAGTCCCCACTTGTACCTCCCCGTCTTTAAAACCTCCTATCATGAAGGAAAAAAGAAATTCTTCAGACCCCGCCTGCTTTAGAACCTATCATCGATAATACAGGTGAAAATACTTCTACGGTTTCACTACTGTCTCATCAGGTCCAGAAAAATGTTGGTATTACTCAAGCTCATGGGGATCATGATGTGCAATGACCTACAACCGTCCGACCACCTTTGGAATCTACTGATCAAATGAGTCAATCATCGGATGAGGAATGACAAGTCTACACATTCAGGAGGAAGGAGAAAAATGAAAACTTACTTGAGCTCAGGAATTTGATGGATGACACTTTGGTCACTACGGGCAATGGTACTCAACTTACTACTTTGTTAGTCAGCTCACTTCCGCGAACTAAGGGCAGGAGGACTAAAGTGGGATGTCCCTAGCACCTTTGTGCCCTTTTGTGGCTTTTGGTTTTTTTTTTCCTTTATATATCTTTGTTTTATTTGAGTTTTGTGTGTGTTGTTTTGCATGAGTTAGGCTTTCTTTTATGCTATCTGATGCAACATTTCTTTATCTTTCTTCATAATTTTGCAATGGTTTAACTATCTGTTTCATTCCAAAGAAATGCTCAACCTCAATATCTATCTGATTCACTAGATTTTTTGTACAACAGGAATTTTTCATGATGGCACAAGACATCCATTCATTCACTTATTCATAAGATTGCACAACTCGTTGCTTCGTTTATTTATTTTTTATACATTATTAATGGTTGGAATTTCAACACTCCTTAATTGTACGTTGGTTTTAGGTGAGGCTAATAAAATGTTGGAGATTCTAGATGCGCATGCAAATATGATTGTTTAGGTATTAGATATGTAAATACTAAATACAACAAGAATTCTAGGGTATGCATGTCAATGACCCAATATTTTTTATTTAGTTTTGTTTTTTATTTATTATTTTATGACAATGGAAGATGTTTTTTTTTTTTTTGGGAATTTATTTTGTGTCTTCCAATTATAGTTAGGAGTAGTTACTTAAATTTTATTTGTTAATTAGAAAGGATGGGGGCATAAGAAGAAAAGGGTTAAGCTTGAAAATATGGGACTCAAGTTGAAGTGTGAGAGAAAGTGCAAAAAAGGATATGTTTATTTGAAATATAAATTTTATGATAAGTGAATTACTTAGCTTGCATACATTTAAATGTTTGAGCATGTGAGAAAGTGCAAGATGAAGTGAAGAAGAAGTATTCTGAATATTTTAAAAATTTGTCACCTTAAAAAAAAAAACAGTGCAAAGAAATGTGGAAGAGATGATTGGAAGTAGTTTTTTATTTAAGCTCTCAATTTGANCTCCTCGAGGCATTTGAGGCACGACTCAGGTTTTAAAGTTAATTTAAATTAACTGCGAACAACCAAAGTTTAGGTTTTATTTTACAGCATTGTCCCGAGAGCAGCATCTGCATCAAGCATTCACCCGAACATCGACAAGCGTCCTGTTTCGAGCGTCTACGAAAGTCCTACTTCTCCAAGGTTTCATTTTCAAGCATCATCCCAAGCACAGTTTTTGTTTTGAGCATCGACAAGAGTCCCTGGTCAGAGCATCGACGAGAATCCCTACTTCGATTCTCAAACCGAGCACAGGTTCTACTTCAAGTGACAACCCGACATAGCTCCTACTTCCTGCATCATTTGTCGAGCGTCATCAATGCGGTAAATAATTTTATTTTTCCCAATATTTGACTCAAGGGTGTCACAAGAAAGAAAGTGATTGTAACTTTCAAATTATAAATAACATGTGAGGAACAGGTAGTATTAAAATGAATGTAAGTTGTATTTGTGGTGTTGCATGAATTTGTGCCTTGTAATAATGGGATAATATTGTTTGTCTATACTGGCAACCCCTCCACTACCACCACTACTAGAGATTGAGTCTTTTCTGCCGTATTGTTCGAACTATCGTATGTTCGGATACCCCAGTTCTCAATGTCATCATCTGCACCCCCACCTCAAACCAAAAAAGCAAACTACTCCGCTAGAGGCTGTGATTCCATCTCCTCCTGATCAGCTCCAAGTTTTTAACGTTATTGATCATCAGAAGGATACCCCAGAAGACGTCACTTTCCCTGCAGGCAATATGTCAACCATTCAGTCCCCACTTGTACCTCCCCGTCTTTAGAACCTCCTATCGTGAAGGAAAAAAGAAATTCTTCAAACCCCGCTTGCTTTAGAATCTATCACCGATAATACAGGTGAAAATACTTCTACTGTTTCACTACAGTCTCATCAGGTCCAGAAAAATGTTGGTATTACTCAGGCTCATGGGGATCATGATGTGCAATGACCTACAACTGTCCGACCACCTTTGGAATCGACTGATCAAATAAGTTAATCATCGAATGAGGAATGACAAATCTACACATTCAGGAGGAAGAAGAAAAATGAAAACTTACTTGAGCTCAGGAATTTGATGGATGACACTTTGGTCACTACGGGCAATGGTACTCAACTTATTAATTTGTTAATCGGCTCACTTCCACGAACTAAGGGCAGGAGGACTAAAGTGGGATGTCCCTAGCACCTTTGTGTCATTTTGTGGCTTTTAGTTTTTTTTTTCCTTTATATATATTTGTTTTATTTGAGTTTTGTGTGTGTTGTTTTGCATGAGTTAGGCTTTCTTTTATGCTCTCTGATGCAACATTTCTTTATCTTTCTTCATAATTTTGCAATGGTTTAACTATCTGTTTCATTCCAAAGACATGCTCAACCTCAATATCTATCTGATTCACTAGATTTTTTGTACAACAGGAATTTTTCATTATGGCACAAGACATCCATTCATTCACTTGTTCATAAGATTGCACCCCTCGTTGCTTCGTTTATTTATTTTTTATACATTATTAATGGTTGGAATTTCAACACTCCTTAATTGTACGTTGGTTTTAGGTGAGGCTAATAAAATGTTGGAGAATCCAGATGCGCAAGCAAATATGATTGTTTAGGTATTAGATATGTAAATACTAAATACAATAAGAATTGTAGGGTATGCATGTCAATGACGCAACTTTTTTTATTTAGTCTTGTTTTTTATTTATTATTTTATGACAATGGAAGATGTTTTTTTTTTATTATTATTGGGAATTTATTTTGTGGCTTCCAATTATAGTTAGGAGTAGTTATTTAAATTTTATTTGTTAATTAGAATGGATGGGGGCATAAGAAGAAAAGGGTTAAGCATGAAAATATGGGACTCAAGTTGAAGTGTAGGAGAAAGTGCAAAAAAGGATATGTTTATTTGAAATATAAATTTTATGATAAGTGAATTACTTAGCTTGCATACATTTAAATGTTTGAGCATGTGAGAAAGTGCAAGATGAAGTGAAGAAGAAATATTCTGAATATTTTAAAAATTTGTCACCTTAAAAAAAAAACAGTGCAAAGAAATGTGGAAGAGATGATTGGAAGTAGTTTTTTATTTAAGCTCTCAATTTGATTATTCTAACAGTTGAAGTCATTTGACCAATGAATAGATTTATAGTGAATGTGGATGATGATGAAAATATCAACACTCAGCCAATTCCTCTTTTAGCTTCTGCAAAAGAATACAAATAGATTATTTTTAGTTATTACAAGATGCATTTATGAGAATGAAATTTCTTTTAATATGATCATTCATTGATCAAAATGTTTCGCTCTGTTGGAATTATGAGTGAGGGTTGAAGATTCTTTAGTACATATAAGCTTATAACTTGGATATTGGATGAGGTGGATAAAATAAACACAAAAATAATTGATGAAGGGAAGAAAACATGGATTGAGAAAGAAGTTACAATAATGTCAAATGATTGGTAAGATATTTGACAAAAATTACTGCAAATTTTCTTATTAACAGCCCCTATGGAACAGTATTGTTGAAATCTATCGATGTATCAACCTATGTAAAAGATGTCCAATTGAAATTTAAAATGCTTGATGAGGTAATTTAAGAAGTTGGGGAGAGTTTAGTAGTTAAAATTATTACAGATAATGCAAGTGCCTATAATGTTGCTAAGATGATTTTAATGAAAAAAAAGAACATCTTTATTAGACTCATTTTGTTGCTCATTAAAAGCTAATTGACACAACATAAATCTGTTTCGCAAACAGTAAGGGGCTGTTTGGGATTAATTTGTTTTTTGTTTTCTAGTTTTTGTAATTTTTTATTTTGTTTATATTTTGATTTGAAAAAAAAAAACATAATTAATATTTTTTATTAAGATATGGCTATTTTTCAAAACACTCGGAATGCCAAAATTTTGTTTTGAGTACTTCAAAAACATATTAATTTGTTTTTAGAAAAAAAAAAAAAGTAAAAAACACACCAAACAAAGATGTTTTAAAAAAAAAAATAAAAATTAAAAACAAAATTAAAAAACAAAATTGATCCCAAACAAGCCCAAAGTAAATGTATTGCAATCATCCTTGGGTATTAAGTTTGATGAGAAATTTCGCAAATAAAAAGCTTATCTGACAAGCGGTTACAAGATTTAACACGGCTTATTTGACTTTGCAAAAAATTAAAGNAACAAAGATGTTTTTAAAAACAAAATAAAAATTAAAAACAAAAATAAAAAACAAAATTGATCCCAAACAAGCTCAAAGTAAATGTATTGCAATCATCCTTGGGTATTAAGTTTGATGAGAAATTTCACAAATAAAAAGCTTATCTGACAAGCGGTTACAAGATTTAACACGGCTTATTTGACTTTGCAAAAAATTAAAGAGCTATGACAATTTTTTGAGGCTATGTATGCTTTGGAAAAATGAGATAATTNGATTTAACACGGCTTATTTGACTTTGCAAAAAATTAAAGAGCTATGACAATTTTTTGAGGCCATGTATGCTTTGGAAAAATGAGATAATTCTTAAGCAAAAAAATTTAAAATAAAAGTGAAGAAATTTATTACTAGATGAGATAATTCTTGGTCAAAAAAATAAAATAAAATAAAAGTGAAGTTTATTATTAGATATGATTCATTCTGGTGCAGTATTAGTTAAAACTACGTGGCCTTTAGTTAAATTATTATGAATGGTTGGTGATGAGAAGGCTTCTGCTATGAGANAAACTACGTGGCCTTTAGTTAAATTATTATGAATGGTTGGTGATGAGAAGGCTTCTGCTATGAGANATGAGATAATTCTTGGGCAAAAAAATTTAAAATAAAAGTGAAGAAATTTATTATTAGATGAGATAAATCTTGGTAAAAAAATAAAATAAAATAAAAGTGAAGAAGTTTATTATTAGATATGATTCATTCTGGTGCAGTGTTAGTTATACTCTGAAAACTACATGGCCTTTAGTTAAATTATTATGAATGGTTGGTGATGAGAAGGCTTCTGCTATGAGATTTATTTACGAATCTATGAATAAAGCAAATGAGAAAATAACAAAAGATTTAGAAGGACAAAAAGCACCTTACAAAGAAATATAAAAAATAGTTGATAAAAAAATGGGATCATTAGCATCATCAACATTCACATATTGTTGCGTATTATTTGAATCATTAATTTCATTATGATAATGACTTTCATGTGGATAAAATGGTTAAGACTATTTTATATGCATGCATGGATAAAAATGTCTCTAAGTTTAACTATCTTAAATTCAATAATCAACTTGAAGAATTTTTTATTTTAAGAATGAAATGTTTAGATTTACAGCAGCTCAATCATGCTACAAGGCATGCTCACCTGGTGCATTTAATTAATCTATAATTTTGAATCTATAAGTTTATCATTCATATAAAAAGCATTTATATTAATGTATATTACTAATTTCATTTAATCCTATGCTAGAACGTTGGTGGACACAATGTGGATATGATGTGTCTAAAGTCAAAGCATTTCCAGTTAAAGTTATTAGTCTTACTTGTTAAGCTTTCACATGTGAGTGTAATTGGAGCATATTCAACCAACCGGATACAGAGAGAAGAAATTGATTGTCAACATGTCAAATGAACAATATATTTTATGTTATAATTAATAAAGAATTGAAAGGGGCACTTGAAGTTATTAAAACAAAGAAATGGTGGGGATAGAATAGAAGTTTTGACTGCTAATGATATGTGTGATGATGAATGCACAACGCCTAAGAATTTTGAAGGATTTGAGTATGAAGATAAAAGAATAACTTTTAATGAAAATGAAAATATCAATATTAACATTAAAATGAGCCAAAGAGATCGAATTTAGAGCAAATTCTACTACACAATCATTTAGAAAAAAGAAGCAAAGTGGGTTTGAAACATCAAAAAATATATAAAGGTAATTCTGTAATTAAATTATAATTGATTACTTAGTTGTGTTATTATTTTATTATNGATATCAATATTAACATTAAAATGACCAAAAAGATCGAATTTAGAGCAAATTCTACTACACAATCGTTTAGAAAAAAGAAGCAAAGTGGGTTTGGAACTTCAAAAAATATATAAAGGTAATTCTGTAATTAAATTATAATTGATTACTTAGTTGTGTTATTATTTTATTATTATATTATTTTATATAAAATTATATTGAATTCAATATTAATTGATGTAGGGAGTAAAATGAAAATTGTAAAAATAGAGGAATAATTTGAAGATAATAATAACATACAATATCATATTGATGCCACTATGAATCATGATTCTTGTGGCATATTTAAATTCTAAATTTAAAGTTTAAATCCTATTTCAACCTTTTGTTTTATATTCGGGAATATTATAAGGATGTATTATCAGGTGAAGACTATTCGCATATTTAAATTCTAAGTTTAATAACTAAGATTTGTAGTTTGTCAAATGTCATATTTATGAGTTATGTTTAATTTTATGAGTTTATATATATATATATATATATATATATATGTTGTTGTTTTTTTTTTAAATAAAACTGACCGAGGNAATTATCAGGTGAAGACTATTCGCATATTTAAATTCTAAGTTTAATAACTAAGATTTGTGGTTTGTCAAATGTCATATTAATATATATATATATATATATATATATATATATATGTTGTTTTTTTTATTTTTTTTATTTTTTTTAAATAAGACTGACCGAGGGGCAGACCTCCCTTCCAGTCCATGTGCTAATTCGAATCTGCATGTAAGGACTGAGATTTCAACCTCCGACCAGAGGGTCTTATGCCGAAGCCGCCACCAATGAGCAGGGCTTGTGCACCGCCTTTTAAAGCATTGACTACTGTCAAGCTCTATCGGCCCTTATTTATTTTATTTTAATTTATAATTAGGATTTAATTTTCACCTTAATATAAATATAGTATTTAAGACCTAGTTTGAGAGGTTTTTACTGGTTTTATATTACAAGATATTTGTTTCTCCCCTTTATACCTAGAGAGTTATGTATGTTGAGATTTGAGCAAGTGGTGTGGCTATATCTTGCTTCAAACTACGTGATAGATCTCATTTGGTGGCCCTCCTTACCGTCTCCAGCTTGGACAGTAGCCAAACCCCTTTATTTCTCGTCCAGTCTCCACCGTCTTCACAATACCCTCTTCCTTTATCTTTTTCCGACATCTTACACTAGATTCAATTCTTAAACACCTTTTGAATTTTCTAGAACAGACACCACACACCCCCATACAATCTAAGCATGTTTCATTATGGAAGTACGCATGCTTAAATATTAAAGCCATGCTTGTATATACATGCATGATCACATTCAGGCACATAAGAATGGCTATACACGCGCAAATGAGTGATCATTTTTCTTATTAGCTAGTTTGATGCCATTGAATCACATCTATATATATATATATATAT